>VSMD01063342.1:0-269424 GCA_008750895.1 Mirza zaza | reverse complement strand
CGGGCGTGGTGGCTCAAGCCTGTAATCCTAGCTCTCTGGGAGGCCGAGGTGGGCGGATCGTTTGAGCTCAGGAGTTCGAGACCAGCCTGAGCAAGAGCGAGACCCCGTCTCTACTATAAATAGAAAGAAATTAATTGGCCAACTAATATATATAGAAAAAATTCGCCGGGCATGGTGGCACATGCCTGTAGTCCCAGCTACTTGGGAGGCTGAGGCAGCAGGATTGCTTGAGCCCAGGAGTTCGAGGTTGCTGTGAGCTAGGCTGACGCCATGGCACTCACTCTAGCCTGGGCAACAAAGCGAGACTCTGTCTCAAAAAAAAAAAAAAAAAAAAAATTAGTTTTTCTTTACCAAAATATTATTAAATACTAAAGTCACTTGAACTCCAAAAGTATTTGGGCTAGTTATTTAATTTACGAGCACTCATTTATTTATAAGTCAATTTGGTACTCTGTAGATAATACATAAACACAGACATGTACACATGAAAATACAGACAAAAATAAAGATTTTATAACTTTGATTTTAAAATTTTAACCACATGACTGGTAAAACTCACAAATTTAAAAGAACGGTTGGATTCAAACTATGCCTTGTAAATGGAACAAGTTAAATTTATCTGTCCCACATGGTTGAAGCCCTCGTCAATTTTTTTTTATACAGAAAATGGTGTAGCACATTTACATTTCAAAGCACGAAGAGAATTCAAACTTTTTCAAGGAGGAGTCTGGGTGTATTAGTTACAGGAAGATTAAAAATGGATGCCAAAGTAACACAAAATCATAGGAATTCACCACAGGATTTTATAAGGGGACCAATTTTAGTTAGGTAGTTTCCAATTTAGTCTTCATTTTCCAACTTGACCATTGAGCTCAGAGTAAATCTTGTCAGTGAATAGGGCAAACAAAGCATTTGCAGTTTCTAGGACCTAATACTTACATTTGTCAAAAGCAGACACAGATGGAAGGCAAAGCACCCAGACTCCAGAAATCAAGGATCCCATTTTCACACTGAAGCCTAGGTCTCCCAGAGCTGAAGCAAAAGCCCAAGAGGAAAATGTCATGGGGCTGGGCCGTGCAATGCTTCCACGCTGTACCTCACAGCATTCCCCCAAGGCTGGTGGGTGACCCAATGTCAATCAGCTCACTCTGTGATCAGCCCATACCCCACAGGAGTCTTACACTTTAGGGATAAGCCTCCAACTGTCCAAATCATGTTTCTTATCTTAAGGAAATCAGTAGCCCCTATAGTAATATCCATTCAAAGCAACCGCTGTCAGCCATCTCCAAAGTTGCAACCCTTGCCAGTGACTTACCAACAATTGTACACCCAAAGGCCAAGTGCACTTTCATAGTATTACGTAACCCCTGGTAACCCCCAAAGCCTAAGATATCAAGGAACTCAATGCAAAAGAGAGCAGACCTTGGGGCTTCATGAGGAAGACAGAAGGCCCCAAAAGAGAATGTTAGTGGTGCCTTTTTATGTTTCTCGGAGTCTCAGGGTTGCTAGACCCTGAGACCCTTGTAGATGTCTTCATGTGATATCAAAGGTGGCAAAAAGGAAGAAGGAGTAACAGTAAATGGGAGAACAGGTCTTAGAGGAGCCAACTTGAGTAGATTTTAAACTTTCCAAAAAGGCCAATGAAGTTTTACATTTTTTTCTCAGCAAAAATCATGCCAACAAGAAAGGAAGTGAACAGAAGGGCAGAACGTGTGTTTTTTTTAAAAAGGGCTTCCAGGCCAGTCACAGTGGCTCACACCTGTAATCCCAGCACATTGGGAGGTTGAGGTGGCAGGATTGCTTGAGACCAGGAGTTTGAGACAAGCCTGGGCAACATAGAAAGACCTCATTGCCACAAAATTTTAAAAACCATAAAAAAAAAGGTTCTAGTCAACTGAAAAAAATTCTCAGGGGAGAAACAGGATCCAACAGAGAAAAAACACAAAAGTCTTTATATCAGCTTTTAATTAAGCTGGCTTCTGACCATTGAGCTCTTTTTAAAAAACCTCTTCTCAAATTTTAGCCATGGCAGATAGATAGCTGCTATTTCTGGCTTTTGAACTTCTTTACACCAAGGGTATCTTACGATGTGACTCAGAACAAAAACCAATAAGCTTTTTGTGACTTAACCAAGCATGTATAAGGCAACTCCAAACAACTCCAAACATAAAAAGATCCAGAACCAAAGACAGCTCAAAGTAAGGAAAGTTTCACTAGATGCAAATGGGGTATAATCCACATTTCTGCCCAGCCATATTCTCTGGGATCTCAGATTCTCAACTGACCAATTGCATACAAAGTCTCAACAACTGTGTGCTTCATTGATGAAAGACTGGAAGAGACAAACAGTAATACAGGAAATCAAAAGCTGTCCATACACAGGAAAAGGATCAATAACACTTTAGGGTTGTAAATATAACAGCCATTACAAAAAATGACAATTTGGTTCAAATCAGCTCAATCTCTCTTTTATTAAGGTGATCTGCCCTTACTCTAACTGCCTAAAAGGAGGGAAAAAGAAAAACCAATAAATGGTGTGTTAAGAAACTGGTGACCAATGTGGTCATCTGGGAATGTGCTATGGTTTGAATGTTTGTATACCTCCAAAACTCATTTTGAAACCTAATCCTTAATGCAGGCTGGGCATGGTGGCTCATGTCTGTAACCCTAGCAGATTTGGGGAGGCTAAGGCAAGAGGATCACTTGAGGCCAGGAGTTTGAGACCAGCCTGAGCTACATAGAGAAACTTTGTCTCTACAAAAAAGCTTAAAAATTAGCCAGGCATGGTGGCATGCAGCTGTAGTCTTAGGAGGTTATGGAAGGAGAATTTGGGAGGTTAAGGAAGGAGAATCACTTGAGCTTAGGAGTTTGAGGTTGCACTGAGTTATGATGATGCCACTGCCCTGTAGCTCAGGCAACAGAGTTAGACCCTGTCTCAAAACAAAAACAAAACAAAACAAAAAACAAAAAAGAAAATAAAAGAGAAAGAAAGAAAGAAAGAAAGAAAGAAAGAAAGAAAGAAAGAAAGAAAGAAAGAAAGGAAGGAAGGAAGGAAGGAAGGAAGGAAGGAAGGAAGGAAGGAAGGAAGGAAGGAGGGAAGGAAGGAGGGAAGGAAGGAGGGAAGGAAGGAGGGAAGGAAGGAGGGAAGGAAGGAAGGAAGGAAGGAGGGAAGGAAGGAAGGAAGGAAGGAAGGAACAAAGGAAGGAAGGGAGGAAGGAAGGGAGAGAGGAAGGGAGGAAGGAGAGAGAGAGAAAGAGACAAGAAAGAAAGTCCTTCATTCAACAGTATTAAGTGGTGGGGTCTTTAGGAGGTGCTTCGGTCATGAAGGCTCTACCATCATGGATGAGATTAGTGCCCTTATAAAAGGGATTGAGGAAGTGAATTCAGTCTCTTTTTACCCCTTATGTCATGTGAGGATTCAGCAAGAGGGTGCTGTCTTGGAAGCAGAGAGCAAGACCTTCCCAGACACTGACTCTTCTGGTGTCTTGATCTCGGACTTCCCAGTCTCTAGAACTATGTGAACTAAATTTCTATCATTTAGAAGTTACTTGGTCTGTAGTATTTTGTGATAGCAGCAGGAAGGCACAAAGACAGACCCTCATCTTGTGACCCTCTGGGGAGCCATGTAAAACATATGTCAGAATTGTTCTGCTGGAGAATGGAAGGCTGGGGCATTCATTCACTAATGCCTGCTTTCCATTTGGCTGAGGGTTAACTCCTCCACGCTCCTAGGTTGCACTTACTCATAGCCGAGTGGCCCTTTGCAGCTTTGGAAAAATCAGAGCGAAGAGACTGAAATGTGCTTGACTTAGCACTACTGTGAGGATACATGGAACTGTCCACTGTGGTTGTGCTGAAATCAGGAGTGTCAAGAAGATGTGATGGTGTTTATCAGAAGCCTCTCCTACATATGGAACACGAGTCCAACATGTAGGTGATTGAAGTCCTAGGAGGGCAAGAGAATAGAAGAGAGGAGAAAGGAGAAGAGAGGAGACAAAAGGAGCGGAGAGAGATGCAGAAGCAATGTCAAAACAGATTGTGGCCATGATCATTTTAAAACTGATGAAAATCTTAAGGCCACAATTTAAAATCTTCCAGAGTCATGGTGGCTCATAACTATAATCCCAGCACTTGAGGAGGCCAAGGTGGAAGTATTGGTTGAGCCCAGGAGTTCGAGACCAGCCTGGGTAACATAGCAATACCAAGTTTCTACAAAAAAAAAAAGGTGATGAAGAAGAACAAGAATCTGGGTGTGGTGGCACATATGGTTCCAGTTACTTGGGCGGCTTCAGCATCATTTGAGGAAATTCAATAGGGAAAGGGCAATCTTTTCAACAAATGATACTGAAGCAATTGGATAGTTACATGTGACAAAATGAACCTCACTCTATACATAGCCTGTGTACACTTACCTCACACTGTATACACAGTATATATAAAAATTAACTTAAAATGGATCATAGACTTAATTGTAAGAGCTAATGCTTTAACATTTCTAGAAGAAACATAGGAGAGGCCAGGCACAATGGTACACACCTATAATCCTAGCACTTTGTAAGGCCAAGGCAGGAGGATTGCTTGAGGCCAGTAGTTTGAGAGCAAGCTGGGCAATAGCTAGACCCTGTCTCTATAAAAAATGAAAAAAATTAGCCAGGCATGGTGACACACCCCCATAGCCCCAGCTACTTGGGAAGCTGAGGCAGGAGGATCGCTTGAGCCTTGGAGTTTGAGGTTACAGTGAGATATGATGACACCACTACACTCTAGCAACAGAGTGAGACCCATTCTCAGAAAAAGGAAGTAAGGAAGAAAGAAAGAAGGAAAGAAAGAAAGAAAGAAAGAAAGAAAGAAAGAAAGAAAGAAAGAAAGAAAGAAAGAAAGAAAGAAAGAAAGAAAGAAAAAGGAAGGAAGGAGAAAATATTCATGACCTTGGGTTTACCCCAAAGGTCATGAAAGCGTGAAAGGATACAAAAAGCATGAAAAGAAAAACCCCACTGTATGAATTATCTACTGTTATGCAACAAATTACCTCAGATTTTAGTGGCTTGAAACAATACACATTATTACCTTTGTGGGTTGGGAATCCCAGCATGACTCAGCTGAGTCCTCTGCTTCAGGGACTCTCATAAGGCTATAATCAAGTTGTAACTGGGGCTGTGGTCTCATTTGAAGGCTCAGCTGGCTAAGGATCCACTTTCAAGCTCACTCAAGTGGCTGCTGGCAGAATTTAGTTTCTCAAGCATTGTTGAGAGGGCCTTACTGCCCTAGTTTTTGGCCAGACGTCACCCTCAGTTTTGCCACGTGAGCCTCTCAATAGGAAAGCTCACAATGGCAGCTTGCTTCATCAAAGGAAGGATGAAAGAGCCAGAGAGAGGGTACAAGCAAGATGCTTCTTGCTCAGAGTCTTTTGTAGTGTAATCTTGGAAGTGACATTCCGTTACTTTTGCTACAAGCTATTCATTAGAAATAAACCACTAAGTCCAGCTCACACTCAAGGGGAGAGGATTACACAGGTCACAAATGCCAGAAGTGAGGATCATTGAAAGCCAGTTCAGAAGCTTCCAACCACAAATGATTGTACTTTCATAAAAATTTAAAACTTTTACTCTTCAAAAGACATTGTTATGGGCTGGGCGCAGTGGCTCACGCCTGTAATCCTAGCACTCTGGGAGGCTGAGGCGGGTGTATCACTCAAGGTCAGAAGTTTGAAACCAGCCTGAGCAAGAGTGAGACCCCCATCTCTACTATAAATAGAAAGAAATTAATTGGCCACCTAAAAATATATAGAAAAAATTAGCCGGGCATGGTGGCACATGCCTGTAGTCCCAGCTACTCGGGTGGCTGAGGCAGGAGAATCGCTTGAGCCCAGGAGTTTGAGGTTGCTGTGAGCTAGGCTGACGCTATGGCACTCTAACCTGGACAACAGAGTGAGACTCTGTCTCAAAGAAAAAAAAAGACATTGTTATGGACTGGGAAAAAATATTCATAAAGTATACATCCAGAAAAAAATGGTATCCAAAACATATGAAAAACCCATAGAGTTCAATAACAAAAAGACAAACAATCCAATTTTTAAAATGCCAAAAAGCAGGCATGGTGGTGGTCTTGTAGTTCCAGTACTCAGGAGGCTGAGGATTGCTTGAGCTCAGGAGTTTGAGGCTGTAGCGTGCTACAATCACTCTTGTGAATAACCACTGCACTTCAGCCTGGGCAACATAGCAAGACCTAGTCTCAAAAACAATAGAGGAAAATATTTAATATTTAACTAGATACTTCATCAAAGAAGATATGTGGATGGCAAATAAGTACATGATAAGATACTTGACATACTTATTTATTCTGAAAATGCAAATTAAAACCACAATGAGATATCATCATATGTTAAATAGACTAACAAGGCTAAGTATTGGTGAGTATGTGAAGCAACTGGAACTCTCATACACTGTTAATAGGACTTTAAAATGGTACAGTTTCTTTGGAAAACAGTTTGGAAGTTTCCTAAAAAGTTAAACATAAAACTATTATACAACCTAGCCAGTATATTCTATTACATTATTCTATTGCTGTATAACAAATTACAGCAAACTCTGTGGTTTTAAAATAACACAAGTTTGTTATCTTACAGTTCTAGAGGAAAGAAGTCCAAAATCAGTCTCACTGAGTGAGAGTCAAGACATTGGCAGGTTTACTTCCTTCTGGAGGCTCCAGGTGAGAATCAGTTTCCTTGCTGTCTAAAGACTGAATTCCTTGGTTCATGGTCCCATCTTTGTGTTTAAAGCCAGCAGCAGAGCATCTTCTAGTCTCTCTCTCTCTCTGCTCCATTGTCACTTCACCTTCTGTCTGACTCTAACTCTATTGCCTGCCTCTTACAAGGGCCCTTGTGATGACATTGGAACCCTTGGATAATCAGCTTAATTGCCCATCTCAAGACCTAACGTTGTAAGCTACAAAGTATGCTTTGCCATATAAGGTAATATATTCACGGGTCCTGGGAATTAGGACATGGAATCTTTGGCAGGTCATTTATCCAGTCTGTCAAACACTTCTAGGTATTCATTTAAAAGAAGGAAAATATATGTTTATACGAAATCTTTTACACAAATGATCACAGCAACTTTGTTTGTGATATTTACAAATAGTTTATTTGTAAAACAAAACATAACCTAAATGTTCATGAGCAAGTGAATGGATAAACAAATTGTGGTAGATTACTACTGAGAATAAAAAGGAATTAACTATTTACACAGCAACAACATAGAGGAATTAAAATCACACCAGGTGAAAGGAGCCAGAAAATCAGACAATAAAAAGTACATATATTATGATTCTATTTATATAAAAATTCTAGAAGAGGCAAACCTATCTATAATGATCAAAAGCAAATCAGTAGTAGTTGCATAGGGACAGAGTTGGATGGGAGAGGTAGGTTTGGATTACAAAGGTTCATGAGGGCATTTTGGGGGATGATGGATATGTTCATTATCTTTATTTTTGTGATGGTTTCATGAGCATATACATATATCCTTTTAATAGGTGCAGTTTATTATATGTCAATTATACCTCGATAAAGCTGTTAATACAAAGAAAAAACAATTAATTGGTTCTGTTTGTATTACATATAATATAATTGGAGCATTTTGGAGCATTTTGCTGGAGGATGAAACTATATTTTATCTTGGCTACTTGTAAGCAAACTGGATTTGATGGGGGAAGGATGCTAAAAGAAATATAACCAAAGTTTCCTCTTTTCCTATTTTCTTTTCATTTTTCTGTTTTCTATAAATGTTGCTAAAAGACACCAAAAAGTTTCCAGTTTTCTTAAATGTTTTTTTACAGAGCTCTGCCTAAGAAAATTCCTCTTTACTTTAAAACATATCTAGTTAAAGATTAAGGCTGAAAAGTGCTTATTCTCACCTAAGAATGCTCCACCTTTCTTTTTTAGTTGTAGATTTTATCACAATGCATGTAACTTCTAGAATAGACTAGCAGCATGCCACATAAGCCTCTGCTTTTAAAATCCCACTGAAAAACTAAGGTCCAGGTAAAATGCTTTATAAGCAGCACATTAACCCAGTGCTTTGAGCACTGCTTATATTCAAGGAATTGAATTATACCTATTTTGGATTTTCATGGTAATAGAACTATGTATTGTGCTGCTGCCTGATATTTGCTGTACTAAGTGGGCTGTAATATGAAAGGACTATAAAATATGGTCAAGAGAAAGAATAAAAATTACAATAGGGTCATGAACTTTTTACACAAATAAAAATTCTGCTTTATTTCAGATTTAACAATCCTAATTGAATGTCATAATATTTATATCACATCATAGTATTTAAACTGTGTGCAGATGATAAATTCTATTGAAAAGCAGTCCTGTAAATTACAGCAAATTCAGTCCTTTGGCTCACTTCAGGGATAGGTTCTGTTTACTTCCGTATAGTACAGCATTCTTGCCATTAGATGGCAGCCAAAACTAACCCAACGATTAAACTCCTCGACTTCATGTTTAATAAAGATTTGCATTGTGTAACTTACGTTATTCGGTGACATATTTATAAAACGTTCTGTGAAAATCTAAAGACATTGTAAGTGATCTAACATTTCTTTTGGAAACCAGAGTCATTTTATTTTATTTTATTTATTTATTTTTTTTTTTTTGAGACAGAGTTTCACTTTATTGCCCAGGCTAGAGTGAGTGCCATGGCGTCAGCTTAGCTCACAGCAACCTCAAACTCCTGGGCTCAAGCAATCCTGTTGCCTCAGCCTCCCAAGTAGCTGGGACTACAGGCATGTGCCACCATGCCCGGCTAATTTTTTCTATATATATTTTAGTTGGCCAATTAATTTCTTTCTATTTATAGTAGAGATGGGGTCTTGCTCTTGCTCAGGCTGGTCTCGAACTCCTGAGCTCAAACGATCCGCCCACTTCGGCCTCCCAGAGAGCTAGGATTACAGGTTTGAGCCACCGTGCCCGGCCTAGAGTCATTTTAAAGTAAAGAAGTACACCAAAGAGATAAGGTTTTTTAAAAAAATAGACATTTTCTGAAAAAGTCAAGTTTAACATATATACAGTGAAATGCACAAGGCATCACCAGTTTGAAGTATCATCACAAAATGAAAATGCCTGTATAAGTATCACTCAGATAAAATGTAGTACTAGCATCTCAGAAGGACCCCCCCCTTGTGTTCCCACCCAATCATCACCCTCTCCCTTTTCTCCTAAGATAACTGTTATCCTGACTTCTAACATTATAATTTAGGTTTTCCTATTTTGAAAAATTTTATAAATATAATTATGTATTGCATATTCTCCATGTCTGGCTTCTTTCAGTCAATATTTTGGGGGAGGGGTTTGCTTATATTTCATTCTTTTTCTTTGTAGTTAACATAATTTATGAATATACCACTATTTATCCATTCTACTTTTTCTTTTTCTTTTGTATTTTTTTTTTTTTTTTTTTTTTTGAGATAGAGTGTCACTCTGTCACCTGGGCTAGAGTGCAGTGGCATCAAAACATATCCTCAAACTCCTGGGCTCAAATGATCCTTCTGCCTCAGCTCCCAAGTAGGTGGAACTGTAAAAAACACCCAGTTCATTTTTATATTTTTTGTAGAAAAGGGGAGGGGAAATCTCATTCTTGCTTAGGCTGGTCTCCAACTCCTGGCCAAGCATCCTCCCACCTTGGCCTCCCAGAGTGCTAGGATTACAGGTGTGAGCCACTGTGCCCAGCCTTCCATTCTACTATTGAATGAAATTTGGGTTGTTTTCAGTATTCAGCTATTGTGAATAATTGTTGCTTTGAACATCCTTATATGTGCCTTTTGGTACATGTAAGAATATATTGCTTTTGAGTATGAACCTAGGAGTAGAATTTTTAGATCATATAGTATGTGTTATTGCCAAATAAGTCTTCAAAGTTGTATTAATTCACACTTCCACCAGCAGTGTGTAAGAATTTCCATTGTTTCACATCTTCACTGACACTTGATATTGTCAATCTTTTAAGTTTTAGCCATTCTGATAGACATGTAGCAATGTTTCAGTGGGGTTTTAATGTGTATTTTTCCAATATCTAATAAGATTAAATACTTTTTAATATATTTGTTGATTACTTGAATATTTTTATGTAAGTGCTGATTCATGTATTTTGCCAAATTTCTACCATGTGGTCTATCTTATTGTTTTGTAGGATTTTTAATATAGTCTAGATATTAGTCCTTTGTTGGGTATATAGATTACTAATATATTCTCCCATTCTGAGCTTGTCTTTTCATTCTCTTATAAGCAATTTTTGACAAATTTTAATTTACTTTATTGTATCAATTTTTTTCTTTATGGTTAGTTAGTGGCTTTTGTACCTTGTTTAAAAAAATCTCTGCCTACACCAGAGTCATAAATATATTCTCATATGGTACATTTTAAAAGCGTCACTGTGCTAACTGTGTATTTTCACAGTTTGATCTAAAATCTACCTGGAATTTAATTTTGTGTATTATATGAGATAGGGGTAATGATTCATATTTTTCCTGTAAGGATAGCTAGCCAATCCAGCACTATTTCTTAGAGACTACAGCTTTCCTACTCTGCAGTGATAAAATGGGTATTTATGTTCAGATTTTTCAAAGCTGTATTAAGTTTGCATAGAGCAGAGCATCTTTATGGTTAGCAAAAGTTCTTCATTGGTAGAGGTTTTCTGAAAAAAAAATGCCATCAAATAATGCCATTAAAATCCTTTGATGTTTAGATAGTTGCATGATTTTGACAAAACCTGAACACATTTGGTTAGAATAGAGTATTGTTTCATCATTATCCAAAATGTATTGTATTTTCTGGGGAGAATAAAACTCTCCTTTCTTGGGGAAATTTAAATCAAGGATAAACAATGTGCTTGAAGTGAAGCAGATAATATAGGCTTAGAGATGATCTTACAGACACTTTAGAATCAACTAATCAACCTCAAAGATTGTGTTAATCTGCCTTGTGACTGACCTGATCCAAACCTTTGATGATATTACCATCTAGCTGGGAAAACATCAACACATATTAACCTGCTGGAATTTAAAATTTTTTTATAGAGATGGGGGGCAGGGTAGGAGGTATGTGGGTGGGTAGGTCTTGCTATTGCCCAGGCTGGTCTCATACTACTGGCCTTAAGGGATTCTCCTGCCTTGGCCTTCCAAAGTGCTGGGATTATAGGCACAGACCACTGTGCCTAGTCTCCATTCTTGTGTTTCATAGTGGGTTTGGTAAAGGTTGAATAAACCAGCCATGAATCCTGTTCCAAGACATTTAAAAACAAGATTTGTAGTTTTAGCATCATGGAACACTTCTTAGAGTCATCATATGTAGGATGAGTCTTTGAGAACTGTAAGAGTTAAACAGATGGAGAGGAATACATGCACAGCGGCATGAGAGAGTACCCAGGCAGCCACAAAACTATGTGTAGTTGAGTTTACCTGCAGTTTAGGAACAATGGTAGGGAGTAGTAGGAAATAGGCAGAGGCAGGTAGAGGTAATAGCATGAAGTTTGACTTTCTAGAGAAAATACAAAAGTCACAATTCTGTAATGTGTCCTTTTATTAAAAAATGCCATCTTAAGGATTTTAGGGTGACCACCCTGGATCCTTTTAACTAAGAAAAGACTTAGGATTATTAAGGGAGATTTTGGACCACCATATGACAAAGAATAAGTGAAATGCCTATAATGACTTCAGAAATTACCAAATTTGGAGGCTAAGGAAGGGTCTCCAAGGATCCCCAGGACTATTTTCAATAGAAGAACACCAGACACTGTTTTTTAGGATACACATTCATAGTAGTGTCCAGGATTGGTTTTGTGAATGAAATCAAATACATTGCACAAATTGTGGTGTAGTCATGTAATCTGAGGCATTCCTTTCTTCTGGACGCAAAGGACCAGAAATAGAACACAAATAAAAGGTAATAATAATTTATTTTTTCCTCAGACTGTATATTTGCCTGTGAAGAAATTCCTTCCTACTAATTTTGCTGAAATGGAAAGAAGTATGGGTAAAGAAGAGCCATTACTTTTTCAGGTTGACTCCAGGAGAATGTTCCAGGTAGGGCTCCAGCATACTCAGCTGGAGGCATGTTTTCTCTTTGCAGATTTAATACTGAAGTATTGTAGCCACTCCTTGAACATGGAATGACATTTGCTGAGTAATAGTTAAGATGAAGTAAATTGTGAACAGGTGAGGTATCTCCTTGAAGCAGGCTGGGCAAATTCCTATGACGCAGAACACTAGAAAGAGTTTCCGGGAGTGGCAGGTCCTGTAACTTGTGGGTACACCCACTAGAAGTGCAGAAAAGGCAGATTACTTAATGGGATAAGCAAACGCTCAATTACCCTTTGGTGTAATCTGGTGGCCAAAAACATTAATTAGGACTCCACTTTCCTAAGCCTTTAGCTTAAACACTGAGCAGTTTCCTGTCTCACCACCCCTGAGTGGGGAATTGTTTGACTCACGCCTCACGAGTTCTAAACAGAACCTCTCCAGCCTAACTTGAAGTGAGTCATTCCTTTTCTGGGTCTTTCCTGGTAGATATAGTGGAGTGTGGGATATGTGTATTTGTGTTTGCTGTTTTTTGACAAATGCCACAGAGAAATGTGCATGATTTTGATGTATAATCAAAATATACTGTGGAGTTAAAAAAAAAAATACATACAAACATTATGGTCCAACCACTGAAAATTCAGAAATTTAAATTAATATGCCTAGGTGAGGCCTGGGCACTGTTTTTATAAAAAATATAATCTTAAACTCTTTTTAAATAGATAAAATATGGATATTATAAATAAACTCAAACGGTACAAAATAGAAGTAGTGAAAAGTAGGACTTTATCTCACTCTAGTCTCCTAGTTTCCTTGTCCAGAGGTAACTATTACCTCCAGTTTCTTGTGTGTTGTTCTAGAGGTATTCTGTGCATATAAACAGGTAGTTAAAAGTTTCCCCCTCTTTTAAACAGAAGTGATATCATCCTTCACCACTGTTCTGAACCTTGTCAGGCACCAATTTTTTAAAAGCTCTCCAAGAGATTTTGACATAAGTTCTTAAGAGGCACTGATAAAAGCTATGCCTCTGTACTCCATTCCCTGCCCACCCCCGAACCCCTGCTGCCCAAAAGCTACAGACACACCAATTAAAAATCTTTTACATCTAATTTCCTGTATTCAGCAACTCTCTCAAATCCATGATCTTACTTCATCTGGTTAAGACTCTCTAACCTACAGTGTTTAATGTAAGTAAGAAGACTTAGTGTTGCCAGATAAAATACAGGATGTCCAGTTAAATTTGAATTGTGGATAGACAATAAATAATGTTTTAGTATAAATATATCCCATGCAGTATTTGCAATATCTGAAATTTAGACTTTACTGTGAGTCCTATATTTTTATTTGCTAAATCTGGCAAGCCTACTGAAAATTGTGACTCTTTGGAAGTTATTCCATCCACCTGATGCTCTGTAGAATGCTCTCTATTAGAGATGACCTAGATTATAATTACATGACAGGCCCTTTAGGTTAAAGCCAGATACTCTGAGTTTAACCAGAAATTGTGTATCCGTTGGCTTATTTCAAAATTAAGTGGCTTTGGAGCTGGGTGCAATAGCTCACACCTGTAATCCCAGCACCTTGGATTGCTTGAAGCCAGGAGTTTAAGATTAGCCTGGGCAACATAACAAGACTCCTGTCTTTAAAAATAAAAAGAAAAAAAATTAGCCAGGCTTGGTAGTGCACAATGTAGTCCTGGAGGCTGAGGCAAGAGGATTGCTTGAGTCCAGGAGATTGTGGCACTGCACTCCAGTCTGGGAGACAGAGCTAAATCTCATCTAAAAAAAAAAAGTGGCTTTAACTTGCTATGTTCTGCCTCATGGGATATAGCTATATTGTTACAGTGAAGTGGTCACTGAAATAAAAAATACCTTGAATGTACACATAGTAGATTATTTTACTTTCAAAGAATTTAAAATATCTAAAGTCTGAGCCATTTTGGTCTTTAGAATGAACATTAAAACCTTAGCTAACTAGATTTGGACAAGGATAAAGAGAACCAGCCTAGAGTTAAGTTTTCATTATTGATTATTTAAAGCATCTTATCAAAAAATTTATTAAGCATTTACTTAAGTGGTATAAAATTCTGACATGGAAGATGTAAAATTATAATTTATGATATTTTAAGTAAATTAATACCATGTTATAATAAATATCAAATGACAGAGTTATAAATGTTAGAATTCTAATATGAAGAAAGTGGAAGCAAAGATTACCATAATGGGTATGATTCTGTTAGAAGAGATGAAAAGAGGTTACAATCCTGTTTGACCCTGACTATCCCAGATACATCTGAATGGACTTAATAAAATTAAAATTTTTCATTCCATTTTGGAATTTTTCTCCCTTAATAGCTCAGGTACATTTTCATTTCCTTCACTTTTGATCTGCATAGGATTATATAGTGGTGTGCTGATGTTTAACAATCAGCTCTCCAAAGGAAGAAAAGCCCTGATTTGTAGCATTTGCCAATTTCCATGGTGTAACTATTCTCATCATGACTGATATCAAGCTAATATTTTAAAAAAATCTATTTGCAAAAATCCTGAAAATTTAATAATTGGCTCTTTTTTCTTCCCACTCTGTTGCCCCAGCTAGGGTGCAGTGATGTCAGCCTAGCTCACAGCAACCTCAAACTCCTGGGCTCAAGGGATCCTCCTGCCTTGGCCTCTCTAGTAGCTGGTACTATAGGCATGTGCCACCACACCCAGCTAATTTTTCTATTTTTAGTAGAGTTGGGGTGGGGGTCTCTTTCTTGCTCAGGTCAGTCTCGAACTCCTGACCTCAAGTGATCCTCCCACCTCAGCTTCCCAAAGTGCTAGGATTATAGAAATGAGCCATCATGCCTGGCCACAATTAGCTCTTGTGAACCTGTATAAACTGATTTTATTTCTCTAAGTTTACATAGTGCACCTGACTGGATTTCATAAAAAGAAAATAACTATGTATTATCTTTGTTAACTGATGTTCATATCTTAGAATTTGTCAACACAGACCGAAACTCCCAAACAAACAAATTAACAAAAATCCAACAAGAAAAAAAGATAGGACTACTTTAAGAATTTAATTAGTGCAATTTTGAATGGGTTTGGGGAGGTATAATAAACACTTGAAGAAATCTCTAAATTTTTTCCTACAAAGTCTCCTGCTCTGAAGAGAATGTAACCTAAATAAATACTTAAATGTTTTTAAAGTTTCACAGTTCTATCATAACACAGTGGGAAAGAACCAAACATCATAGAAAAGTGGAAATGTTACCTCTTTAAACACATCTATTTCATTTGATTTATAGAGAATTTTCTTTTTCTTTTTTGTAAATTTAATTGTATCAATTACATGAAGTGCTTTAACTGGATTCAATAATGGCGAGTAGAATCCCCAAAGACATAAAATAGTAGGTGGCCTTTCCTTCCTTCTTCCTTTCTTTTTCCTCTTTCTCCCTTTTTCTTTAGTGAGTCATCTTTAACTATGCCCTTGAAGTTTTGGACTTCTTCCAATTCTTGGTTCGGAAAACTGGCAGTATGGAAAGTAGTGATGACTATTAACTAGCCAGTCCCATTCTTCATTTGGCTGGCATGGAATCAGCATGCTAGTGTGACCCTATTTCTGGTGTGGTGCTTCTTTTGAAGCATTAAAATAGAGGTGCCAAGTACATGGCCTTTGATATTCTTCCTAATGTAGGTTTAGCTTGGTTGTTCTAGCCTACCAAGTTAGATAATAATTTTTCTTCCTGGACACTATAAAGTTTTTTTTTTTGAGACAGAATCTCACTTTGTTGCTCGGCTATAGTGCCATGGCGTCAGCCTAGCTCACAGCAACCTCAAACTCCTGAGCTCAAGCGATCCTTCTGTCTCAGCCTCCTGTGTAGCTGGATCTACAGGCATGTGCCACCATGCCTGGCTAATTTTCTCTCTCTCTCTCTCTCTCTCTCTATATATATATATAGTAGAGAAACTCCTGACCTTGAGTGATCCTACTGCCTCAGCCTCCCAGAGTGCTAGGATTACAGGTGTGAGCCACCGCGCCCAGCCAGTAAAGTTTTAATTTTAAGACATAGTCTTAAGATTTTTGAATGACAGGAAAGGAATTGCTATTGTTTATGCTGGGGACTGTTTCTTTTTGGTGGTGAAAATTCTATATGATTGGCAACCATTCATGGATGGGACATTGACACATACCTGCTAAGGAAAGCTTCCCACACCCCAGATATTAAGTTGATCTAAAGCTTTATTTTTTCTTTGGAACAACTTTCCAAAAAGTGCTTAAGACATTACTAATTTTATATATGGAATAAACTTTTGCCATAATTTAATTTTTTTACAAAAATTTAATTATAAGACAAGGGATTGATTTATGGTTGGAAGTTGTATCTGGACTTGTAAATTATTATATATCTCAGAATGCAGCAGTGAAAAACTGTGTTTCACATTCTGAATCAATAAAGGAATTCATGCAGGGAAAATTTGAAACTGGTAAGGGCATTAGCTAAATGTTTATAACTTAAATTATAAAATGGATTTGCATTTGAATTACTACATTATAATAGTAGTAATTCAATAATAATGCAAAAGAGAATGTAACACTTTGGCCAGGCTCAGAGGCTCACATCTGTAATCCCCTTCCAAATGTCAGCATTTGGAAGGACAAGGTAGTAGGATTGCTTGAGGCAGTGAGCTATGATGGCACCATTGCATGCCAGCCTGGGTGAAAAAGTGAGACCTTGTTTCAAAGAAAAATGTCACACTTCAATGGCTTATCATAGACCAGAGTTTAACCATCTGCCTGGAGAGAAAATGTATTCAGAAAGAGTTATTTTCCATAATTAATTAAAAAATACAGTATAATAATTGTTTAAATTGCTAAGAAGCCTATGTGTAATTTAAGCCCTTTCAAGTTTACTCATTAGGGAGGTGCCATTGTATGTGGAGAAAGTAAAATAATATTGTTCCTTTGATTCTTTCTTATTGTTAATTACCTTATAAAATATGTAACATGAAATAGAAACTATGGAGTAATTGATTGCCAAGATAGGTAAAGTACCAAAAATGTATAAGATAATTGGTTTGACAGATGTATTATTGAATCATTATTTAATGATTCAAGTTATGATATGGGGGTAGTGTTTGGAATAAATTAATAATAGATACCTATTACACTAAAGAAATATTTCTTTCAAGATTCTGAAAGTTATCTTTTTTAGAGATAAAAATGATGTGTTTGAATTGCTTACAAAATGCCTTGTCATGGGTCCATAGAGAATAAATCATACACAAAAATAATTTAATACCCAAATGATTCTGATTATGGGAAAAATCATAAATGGCCTTATAAATTGCCATGATATTCATGGTCATATGTGTATATGACTATATATGTGTGTGTAAAACATCTCTGGATGTTTGTTGGCTAAAATGCCTATATCCTATTTTCAACAAGATCTGTTATAAAAAGGGATACTTTGAAATCTGATTTATCTTTATCATAGTTTTCACTTTTTAATCACTTTTGCTTAAAGACTTTGAAGTACATGGTTAATGTTAATATCATGAAAGAATTGTATAAATTATAAATAATTCTTTAAAAGAGATTGTCAATTTAAGTTGGTCATATGAATTATATTTAAAATTTTATGGTAATAGAGGATGATTTATCTAAATTTGAATATTAAACTTGATGCCCCCAAATCTAGCTTTTTGAAGAGAAATAATTGTTTTAAGTGTGGAGTTCTATTCAGAAACTACAGAAGAAGAAAAACGCTCATCTAGGAGATAAGAATTCATGTTCTGTTGGGGAATTATGTAAACAGTATGGTTGGGGATAATCTTTAATGTGAACAGTAGATTATTTTACTTTCAAAAGAGAAAGTATGTAATTTACTTTTAAATTATGCTCCACAGGTCTTAACTTGTATGACAATACATAGATACAATAAATCTTAGTATTGGAATGGTTCTAAATAATGAGACATTTATTTAATAAATATATTTTCTATTAATATAACTAATTAATGCTACTAGTAATTGCTAAATTTCTCACATCAGGGAGTAATAGGAAGGCAGACGAGAGGTGGTTAGTAATGTTAGGTGACATAAATAACCTTGAAGGAATTCTACTTCAATTAAGAGGCAGTATTGAAAAATACTAGAAAGAGAAAGTGTTGTTCGGCCAATGCCTCACAGCTTTTTCAATGCATGGTCCACTTAAGCGTTTAAAAATTGGCTATACCGCACTTGGGAGAGGGTATTTATGTGTCAAACTGGCTTCAAAGAAGGGCAGCAAGAGCGGTGGCGGGACTGTCAGGAACCCCCATGCTATTTGCCTCAGCCCCGAAAGAGAGTGCAGCTGGGCAAGTACAAGGATTGAAGGGGAAGAAGTTGGGGCACCTGTGCAGGCGTGTGGGGGAGGAGTTTCAAATGCTGACACGGAACCTGTTGGGAGAACTTGAGACATCCATAACACACTGAGGAACACTCTACTAGTTGACTGGCTTGAAATGTGTGTGTGTTTTAGGAGACACACAATTAATACTAAAGCATATGCTAGGGAGTCGCTAAGCATGCTCGATACCCAGTAGCATTAGCCAAAATTGCAGACTGCCTAACTGTGGAGATAGGCCGGGACTTACTCCACAGAGGAAAAAGGAAGTGATGAACTTGCCTCCAGGGTACTGTGAAGTGAAAGATATCTGACGTTCCGAATACGCTGTCTGCACTACCAGGGAGGCATCTGGCTCCCGTCCAACCCCTACCCACGAGGTGCCCATTCCAGAAATGGGGTGAGCTTCGTTCTTGTCACCTGCAGGTGACAGCTCGGCTCACATTTGTCCACGTCTTCCATCACGTGCCGTGGCAACATCCCCAAATGATTATTGGAAGATATGCTTTTTTTTTTTGGGATTCCCTGACAGAACTTACAGAATTGGAGGCACGTTACATTCACATTTGTCGTTCAACATGTACACATTTTAGTGATTCCCAGGAATTGTAATGTGGAAGTGTCAGGCTCGAAATGAGAGCTCACCTTAAGCAACCAGGTTTTTAAAAATAAATAAAACACAGCTCTCCTCGATTTAAACCCAAGGATTTGGAAGAGGTTTCCTTGTCAGAGTTTTTCCGTGTGAAGGAGGAAGGAAAGGCGGGTAACTGGATTTGCCTCATGTATGAGGTCTCAGAAAAAGGGTGAGATATATTAATAGGGGCAGTGGGCGTCTTCTCTCTCTTTCCATCTTTAAGATACGGATCTGAGCGGCGGCGGCAGTGGGGCCGTCAAAGCCCAGAGGGACAGGCGACAGAAAACCCGGCCCATGAGACAGGGCCACTGGGTGTGGGATAACCCCTCGCTAGGGCAGCCTGCCGGCCGCGGCCAGGCGAGTGCGGGTCCGCCCCGATCCCAGGGTGCACCGCGCCCCGCCCCCTCCCCTCTCCCAGCACCGCCTCCCCTCGGCCCCGGCCCCCTCCCTCCCGGCTCCGGGAGGCGGGGACGCGGCGGCGGCGGCGCCTTCTCCAGTCGCGTCTTTCTCACTCACTGGGGAGCCTGGCGGTGGCGGCACCTTTCGAGGCAGAGCCACTGAGCTGCTGAGCCGCTGAGCCGAGCCCGCCCGCCAGCCAGTGCGAGGTCGGACAGACTGACGGCAGTGCCGACGGACGGACGGACAGCTGGGCAGCCAGACGGCCCGAGTCGCCTCAAGTTCCGCCATGAGCTGGGGCACGGAGCTGTGGGTGAGTGGGGCGCCCCGCGCGGACCCCGGCCCCTGAGAGGCGCGGGCTGGGCGGGCGCCGCTGACCATCGGTGGCTGAAGCGCGTCGGGCCGTCCTCGCCCCAGCGCCGTCGGAGGGTGGGTGTCTCCTCTCTTTGTGTGGAGACCCTCTTCCCTCCTCGGCGAGGGGGCCGCTTGTCCGCGCTCCCGCCTTGGCGCCGCGGTGGGGCTCGGGGAGCGTCTTGGACAGCCGGGGGAGCGACCTGCTGGCGCCCGCGACCGTCACAATCCTTTCGCGTTCCTTCTCCCTCCTCCGCCTTCACTTTCCGGACGCCTGGCTTCGCGCCGGGCCGCGCTTCTCTCCCTTTGTATCTCCCCGCCCCGAGGCGGGGGAGGGGGCCCATTGTCCCGCTGGGGCGCTGTTAGCGGGCTAGGAGGGGCGGGCAGTGACCCACAGCGTCCGGGCGAGGGTCGGCTGGGCTAAGGGCGTCGCCGGGCCGGGGTGGCGCTGGGAGTCGGGAGGCGCCACCCGCCGCCTTCGCCCCAGGTAGGGGGAGCCGAGCGGCTTTGTTCGGAGCCCGGCCTCGGGCCAGCCAGGCCCAGCCCACACGCCCATTTCCCTCTCTCCTTGCCTTTGCTCGGGACGGGCAGAGCTTCGGGAGACTCCGGCTTCGCCACCCCCAGCTGCAGCCTCAGGGCTGGTGGGTTGGCTTTTGGGACCTAAATTAAATTGAGTGATCGATGGGAAAGCTATAATAATTTTGCCAAAGGAGCGTACGATTTTCCGATTGCTTTATTGGCCCTTCTGTTCTTTATTCTCATTCGTTCTCTTTCCTTTTCTTGTCTCCGTGCCTTTCTTTGGCGCCGGAGGCTCCAGACAATGCCCAGTGTCTGGCCAAGGTGCAGGTGGAGTGTAATAGGTCGGAGAATTTGCTCCTGATGCCACTCCGGAAGGGTGGAGGTGTGGAGGGCAGTGATTTCTCAGGTGCGGCGGTGGTAACGGGGCGTGGGGGCGCTGTCCCCAGAGCAGTGGGGCCTCAGCCACTCCCCTTTTTATTCCACCTGTGCATATTTTCCTTGCCTTTTGTTTGTGAGAATCTCGTGAAATCACTGCAGAGAAAAGGGAGAAATAACTTTTGAGGATGTAGGTGAATGATTCGAGTGGGAGTGAAAGATCGGTTAATTGGAGGGCAAAATGTTCTTATTTTTTATGCCTAACTCACAGATTGAGAATCTTAGAACGGAAAGACTGTTGAGTTCATCTAGTGGTACACCTCCTTAGCCAGCCCGGAAATCTCTCTTTCGGCATTCTGGACAAGTGCTTACCCGTCTCTAAACACACCACCCAAGAGAAAATACCTTAGGAGCCCCTCCATTCCGTTTCTTAGATAGCATTAACTGTTCTTATATTGAGGAGGGTTATATAGCAAATGCATTACGTAAAATTTAACCCTTTTACATTGGTTAGATTCTCAGGCATTATTGGCTTTGTACACTCTAATTGATTATAGTGTGCTATTGAAAGGAAATTTGTATAGTTTTATTTTCCATTTTTATAATTATAGAATATTTAATTTTTACCTACTTAAATGACTCATGTTTTGGACGAAGCTAAAAATGTAAGCAGAATACTTTAAAAATATATACATAGGAAAACAGTGGAGGAATATTGTTTAGATTTAACTCTTAATTTAAATTTAAAAAATTCACTGTGTCATACTATAGAAAATATTTTAAAAACGAAATATTCTAGTGGCGATTAAAACGTGATTTTTAAAGTTTTTTTTTTTAAATTTAAGAATATAGTACTACATTCAGAAACTATTCCAGTCTACCTCTGTCTCGTAATTTGGTTATTTACTTTCAGCATTTAAATAGTATCTCAGCAATTTAAAAAGGTAAACTGTAGAAGAGATGGGAATTTCTATTGTAATTAAAAATTGTTTTATATCCTTTGGAAATTCTGAAAAAAATTTTCATTTTTCTCTTAACATTTAATATTTCTCCACATTTTAAGATTTTGAGTGGTTTGAGGGAACCATTTGTTAGAAACTAAATAATGTAGAATCAACTAATATCAGCTTGATGTCTAAACCTTAGATAAGTAGAATTTGGTGTAGAGGGCTATTGTTGGGACTGGAAGAAACCTTGGAAAAATTTAATTAAACTACCTGTTTTTACTGTTTTCAGGTTTTTTTTTTTTTTTTTTTTGAGACAGAGTCTCACTCAGTTCACAGGGCTAGAGTGCCATGGCGTCTGCCTAGCTCACAGCAACCTCAAACTCCTGGGCTCCAGCAATCCTTCTGTCTCGGGCTCCTGAGTAGCTGGGACTACAGACATGTACCACTATGCCCAGCTAATTTTTTCCATATATCTTTAGTTGGCCAATTAATTTTTCTATTTTTAGTAGAGACGGGGTCTCACTCTTGCTCAGGCTGGTCTTGAACTCCTGAGCTCAAGGATCCTCCTGGCTCGGTCTCCCAGAGTGCTAGGATTACAGGCATGAGCCACCATGCCGCCCGGCCCTAGTTTTGAATAAGGATATTGTACTTCCAGTGGATTGTAACATAATACAAACACCTATACTGTGCTTTTGCCATTGAAGGATTTGAAATTGGGAAAATTCCGTTGAAATTTTTATTTTAGAAGTAAGTTCTCATATTTCATGTTTAGGATCACATTACTGTCCCAAAGGTGTAAATATTGAGAATATGTTATTACAAAAAAATAATAAGTAGTTAAGCACTCAGACTTATTATCTGTTTCTTATAACAATTGTTGGAGTTTTTATTGCTATTTTAATGCTTTTTAAGTCTTATGTTAAATTTGAGAATAAAAGAATTCAGTAGAACTACTCTAATATGATATTGGGGGCTAGAACTAATAGTGATAGGCTAAGTGGGTTGTGTCAGACTTTTGTTGTGCAGTTGTGAGGGGATGTGAATTAATTGATAATGAATTTGAGCTGTGCTTAAAGGGATTTCTAGTGTTTCCACTATTTAAGGTGAATATATACACGAGTCACAGTTCTGCATTCTGTGTTTTGGGTAATACCAAAGAGAGATGACATTGGCTTCATTTCCTCAGGATGTAAGGTAATTATTTGGTAGGATCTTAGGCATTGCTTATTGTATTGATTTCTTTTCTCTCTCTCTCTCTCTTTTTGAGACAGGGTCTCGCTCTATTGCTGGGGGTAGAGTGCAGTAGCATCATCCTAGCTCACTGCAACCTCAAACTCATGGCCTCAAGCGATCCTTCTGCCTCAGCCTCCCAAATAGCTGGGACTATAGGTGCATGCTACCATGCCGTGACAGTTTTTCTATTTTTTTTTTAGAGATGGGGTCTCCCTAGTGCTCCAGTTGGATTTCTTTATTACATAGTAAGATGGTTGGATCAGAAAGAGAGCCAAATATGAATTAATGATTTCTCAAAGACAGATTTTGTAATTATTAGTTCTTTTTACAAATAAAAAATTAGAGATTGAAAAAATCCTGTGATTAGTCAGTAAGTTTTACTTATTAAGAGAGAGCTTTTTAGCTTTTTGAGGACCCAGTTCAGAAAAAAAACCCCTGTGTATGGGTTGTATGTGTATAGATATAAAAAAAAATATGGCTGAGCACATCACATATGATTTATTGAAAAATTTGCTACCCAAGGGAAATGTGACACTATTCTGGGAGTTAGAAGATGGATTCAAATATCTGACTTAATTTATAAGGACATAAAAACCTTTTTTTATGCCTTAGTTTCCTGGTCTGTGTAATCTTTGGCTCTTAGTTTTTAGAGTATATAATTTAAAAGTTGTTTGTTATTTTCATCATTAGGCAAAGGCATTATTAGCAAAGGCATCTGACAAAGCTTATGATGTCTTTTTGGAAGAAATTGAAAAATGTGGGTTGAGTGTTAAATTAGGTGGGTTCTTTATGCAACACCTTCAGTGTTAACCCTTTAATACTTTGTTATCTTTGTCCTCTTAACACTTTATATAGCTCTTCCACTTACATTATAAGTATACTGGACTGTCCTCGAGTGTAGGGGCTAGATTAATCTTGTTTTGTTTTCACTAACCAAAACAATGTCTGTAGGTGATCATTGCATGTTTTGCTCAATTAAATTAATAGCATTACCCAGAGTATTGATTACTGGTTTAGTATGTGTATTCTGGAGGAAGTCTTCAGGTTTCTGGAGGCCTGTGTAGGCGATGACAGATTAGGTGATCTAGATAACAGTTCAAGAATGTCTAAACAAGCTGAAACCAAATGATAAAGTTAAAAATTTTAGTACTTGGGTTTTAAACATTTTTACAGGATAAGGAAGAAATGACCTTAAAGGTAGTTCTTTTGAATTTATTTGACTGATAGCCTGGTGATGTGACTGCCAAAATAATTGGTGAAATCTTACGCCACATTCATAGACTTATCTGGAACAAAGTCATTTTGGGTCCCATTTTAGTCTACTGGTTAGACTATATCTGTGATAGTGACTTTGGTTTTACTTCACATTTTTTAGAGGATCCTTGTTTAGAGGTGGTTGACAAAGAAAACTTTAATGTGAACTGTGCTACTTTTCCGAAGGCCACAAAACTGCTGTAGGAATTCAGTTTTGTTTTAAAAAATACAATAATTATTGTGTGTTTATTATATAGGAAGCACTGTGTTATATTTGCTGAGATTTATGAAGGTTTATAATATTGGCCCTGTGCTGACAAAATGCAGAATCACTTTGAGGTAATAATACTTTTGAACTCCAAAATACTTGCCTACATTGATACCAGTGTCCAGAATGCCTTTTGTTGACCAGTTCCTGTCAACCTCCTCCCTCCAGACTATACATTCTGGATATTATCTTTCTTACGGGACTACCTCCTTATAGTTTTTTCTTATACATTCAAACCTTAGGAAAATTGTCATGGTATGAATATTATATCTTACATTCCCTTTTGTTGAGAGAAACTGCCATGTTCAACATTGTATTACAGATGTTGTTGCTAATTGTTAAGGAGGGTGAGAGTTATAAAGATGCCTGTTTATGTCACCATTCCATACTGACTTGATAAGGTGGAGGCTGGAGAGCTGCCTCTTTGCATTGCTGCTCCTACTCCATTCATTTCCACTCCCCTTCCCTTTCTTTTTCTTAAAATCCTCTTTCCTCCCAATCTACAAAATATGAGTTTAGCTGGAAGCTTAAAAAAAAAAACCTACTCTATTTTTCCTATTTATCAGCCCCTGTTTTTAGACAGAAAATACAGCAAGAGAAGAGTAACGGTTTATAATTGCCGAATACCTTCTGTGTACATCAGAGCAAGTGTTATTTAAAATAGTCTTCAATCTTTAAAATTTTCAGCTCAATAGCTAAAAAAAATTGTTTTGGGGAACATAATCATACAGCATATTAAAAACTGGTGGGAAAGATTATATACAGGTTTTATTTTATAGAACGAAAAAGCTATTCTGTATTTCAGTTCAAGCCACATATATTTGACATACCAAAAAGATAGAAAGACTGATGCTTGTTCATTCTACAGATGTTTATTTTATACCTACTATGGCCTAGGCACTGTGGGGCATACCAAAAGAATCAGTTAGATATCAGCATGAGCCTCAAGTAGCTCATGTAGGGAAATAATACTTCAGAAGTAACCCTAAAATGAGTAGAAAGTATTACATGGACTTTAGAGCTGTGAAAAATATTTTACTCTAGACATTATAGGGAAAGCTTTCGGAAGGCTTTCAGAAGGCTGTTATTTGACCTAGGTTTTGGAATAAGGAGGATTATGCATGTGGGGGTTCCTGAGAAGTTCCTAAAGGGCAGAGATCATGTGTTATTCATTGCTTACTCATTGTCTGATTCATTGCTGTATCCTCAGTTACCACCACACTGCCTAGCATGGAGTCTGACACTGGTTTGCTGCACTGACATGAATATGGTGGTTAGGTTTGACTTGACTTTGAGTGTAGGATGCCTGAAAGTAGTGATCAAGGGAAGGGTACATTGAGACCAGGCAAAGAGGTTGGTCTGGCTGAATTCTTGATTAATTCTGGTGTGTGTGTATGTATGTAGTTATGCATTAGTATAAAATTAACTCAATTTCCAGACTGTTTAAAAACCCACAATAGGAAATCTTAGTTTATGTTAGTAGAAGGATTCTTGTGTCTGAATCCTTTGGTGGCAGGAGAGGAATACCTCTGGGTTTTAGAAGATAAAAATTGTATCAATTTTATCACCCCTGCAAGAATAGTTGAAGGATGTTGATTCCTTAAAGGATATGTTATTGAGTCTAAATTCAGTTCTATTTTTAAATATATATTATTACTGCAATTCATATATACTGTTCTTTTCCTCCCTTATATGCAACTTAATATAGTAGGCCCACTGTATCAGCAAGTTCAGCATCTATGGATTCAACCAACCATGGATTGAAAATATTAAAAAACATAACATAGACAAAATCAATTTAAAATGGATTAAAGACTTAAACATAAGACCTGAAACTGTAAAAATACTAGAAGAAAACTGTTAGTCTCTTTTATGTTGCTATAAAGGAATACCTGAGGCTGGGTAATTTATAAAGAAAAGAGGTTTATTTGGCTTACAGTTCAGCAGGCTATACAAGAAGCATGGTGCCAGCATCTGCTTCTTGTGAGGGCTTTAGGGAGCTTCCAGTCAAGGTGGAAGGTGAAGGGGAAGAAGGTATGTCACATGGCAAGAGAAGGAGCAAGAGAGAGAGGAGAGGAGCCAGACTCTTTTAAACAGCTAGTTCTCGTGTGAACTAAGAGAGTGAGAACTCACTCATTACCTGGGGTGGGGTGGGGTGGGGGGGGTAGGCTACCATGAATAGTTATTCATAAGGGATTTGCCCTCATGACCCAAACACCTCCCACCTGCAACATTGGGGATCAAGTTTCAACATGAGATTTGGAGGGAACAGACATCCAAACTGTATTACATGAGATTTGTGGGGAGAGACATCCAAACTATGTTATAAACATAGGGGAAAAGTTCCATGACTTTGTTCTGGGCAAAGATATGACCGCCAAAGCACAGGCAGCAAAAACAGAAATAGACAGATGGGATTATATCAAACAAAAAAGCTTTTGTATAGCAAAGGAAACAATCAGCAAGACTGAAGAGACAACTTATGGAATGAGAGACTGTAAAGTAGTCCCCCATTATTTTTGGTTTTACTTTCTGTGGTCAACTGCAATCCAAAAATATTAAATGGAAAATTCCAGAAATAGGCATTCACATAACTTTTATTACTGTTTATTATTATTCTATTATTTTTAATCTCTTACTGTGCCTAATTTACAAATTAAACTTTATCATATGTATGTATAGGAAAAAACGTATTTACCTGTATAGGGTTCGGTACTATCTGACATTTTAGGCATGCACTGGGGGTCTTGGAATGTATCCCCACAGATTAGGAGAAACTACTGTATTTGCAAACTATATATCTGGTAAGGGGTTAATACCTAAAATATATAAAGAGTTCATACAAGCCGGGCGTGGTGGTTCATGCTTGTAATCCTAGCACTTTGGGAGGCCGAGGCGGGCAGATTGCTCGAGGTCAGGAGTTCGAAACTAGCCTGAGCAAGAGTGAGACCTCGTCTCTGCTATAAATAGAAAGAAATTAATTGGCCAACTAAAAATATACATAAAAAATAGCCAGGCATAGTGGCGTATGCCTGTAGTCCCAGCTACTCGGGAGGCTGAGGCAGAAGGATCGCTTGAGCCCAGGAGTTTGAGGTTGCTTTGAGCTAGGCTGACACCACAGCACTCTAGCCGAGGCAACAGAGTGAGACTCTGTCTTCAAAAAAATAAAATAAAATAAAAGAGTTCATATAACTCAACAGGAAGAAAACAACCTGATTAGAAAATGGGAAAAGGATCCGACTGCCCGACTATACATTTCTCAAAGAAACACATAAAAATAGCCAACAAGTATATGAAAAAATGGTCAACATTATGAATCATTAGGGAAATGCAAATGAAAACCATAATGATGTATCACCTCTTACTTGTTAGAATGGCCATTATAAGAAAGATGAAAGATAAATGTTGGTGAGAATGTGAAGAAAAGGGAACTCGTGTATACTGTTGGTGAGAATGTAAATTAGTATAGTACAGCCATTATGGAAAATAGCATGGAGTTTCCTCAAAAAATTAAAAATAGAACTATCATATGATTTAGCAATCTCACTACTGAGTATATATCCAAAGGATATTAAATCATTATATTGAAGAGATAACTACACTCCCACTTTCATGACAACATTACTTCCAATAGCTAAGATTCAGAACTGCTATGGTTTAATATTTGTGTTCCCTGCAAAATTCATGTTGAAATTTAATCCCCAATGTAACAGTACAAGTTGAGTATCTCTTATCAGAAATGTTTTGGACTGGAAATATTTCAGATTTCAAATTTTTCTGGATTTTGGAATATTTGTGTTATACTTTTGTGTTGAGCATCCCAAATCTGAAAATCTGAATTCCTCCTTCGAGCATTATGTTGATGATCAAAAATTTTTGGATTTTGTAGCATTTCAGATTTTAAGATTTGGAATGCTCAATCTGTATTAAGATGTGGGATCTTTAGGAGGTCATTAGGCCGTGAGGGCTCTGCCTTCATGGATGAGATTAGAGCTTTTATAAAAGGGCTTGAGGGAGAGAGTTTGGCCCTTCTGTCCCTTTTTGCTCATTTGCCATGTGAGGACACAACAGCAAGATACCATCTTGGAAGCAGAGAGCTGTCCTCACCGGACATCAGTTCTCCTGTCAACTTGATTTTGGACTTCCCAGTCTCCATAACTGAGGCAAATAAATTTCTGTTCTTTACAAATTACCCAGTCTCAGGTATTTTGTTATAGCAGCACAAATGGACTAAGACAGGAAATAAGCCAAATGTCCATCAATGGACAAATACATGAAATATGGTATATACATGCAATGGAATACTATTCAGCCTTTAAAAAGAAAAATCCTGTCTTTGTGACATCATGTTAAGTGAAATTAGCCAGGCACAGAAAGACAAATGTCACATGATCTCAATATAATATGGAGTAAAGAAAAGTTGAATTTATAGGAACAGAGAGTAAAATGATAGTTCCCAGAGGCTAGGGGGTGGAGGGAGTGGGGAGATGTTTGTCAAAGGACAGAAGATTTCAGTTATCTGGGAAGAATAAGTTCAAGATCTGTTGTACGCTATGGTGATGACAGTTAATATATTGTATGTTTGAAAATTGCTAAGAGTAGATGTACAACACAAATATATACAATTTTTACTTGTCAAAGATAAAAAAGAAACGTTTTTGTTTATTTTTTTATTTTTTTTTGAGACAGAGTCTCGCTTTGTTGCCCAGGCTAGAGTGAGTGCCGTGGCGTCAGCCTAGCTCACAGCAACCTCAAACTCCTGAGCTCGAGCAATCCTGCTGCCTCAGCCTCCCGAGTAGCTGGGACTACAGGCATGCGCCACCATGCCCGGCTAATTTTTTTTTTTTTTAATATATATATTAGTTGGCCAATTAATTTCTTTCTATTTTTATAGTAGAGATGGGGTCTCGCTCAGGCTGGGTTTGAACTCCTGACCTTGAGCAATCCGCCCGCCTCGGCCTCCCAGAGTGCTAGGATTACAGGTGTGAGCCACCGCGCTGGCCCAGTTTTTGTTTATTATGCTTAGTTTTCTTATCCTTACATAATATCTGTAACCTCCAAGTTGTTTTTTTTCTTTGTCATTTTTGGTTTCTGTCTTTCATGTTAGAGGCTTTTCTTAAATATTTTGTGATCTCAAGGCCCTGAAAAGAGGTCTATCAAAATTAGGGCATACTGAGCTCTGATATGCTGTGCCAGTATGTTTAGTGTTGGGGCTATTTGATCCTTAGGGATTTTGCTTGTTAGTTCACTCTGGGGGTATTCAGATTCCCTTCATTTTTTTCCAATCCTATTGTGAAAGTCCAGAAGTTATGTACAATCTTTCTAAAATGAAAAACAGATATTGAGGTCCCATGTACCATTGCTCTTTGTGGTGTTGGGAGCCACAACCCTGTTTTTCTTTTTCTTTCTATCTCTTTTTTGTAATAGGTGCTAATGCAAATATTGGTAGTTTGTCATATATAACAAGAAATTTGGAGGTAGGCTATCACTGGCATTGATTCATGAGCTCAACACTGTCAGAGTCAGCATTTGTGCAGTTGTTTCAGACTTTCCCTCAGTTTTACAAGGTGGTGATTGCAGCTCTTACCATCATGTCTGTATTTAAGGCAAAAAAAGAGAAAAAAAGGTAGGGGTGGGAGAACAATATCAACTATGTCTGCCTCTATCAGGAATGCAAAAGCTTTCCTAGAAACCCCACAACAAACTTCCTCTTTGGTCTCACTGTCTAGAGCTGGGTGCACTGCTGCCTCAACAAAATTAAGATTCTATTAGAAAGAGAGAAGGGCAATAGATATAAGGTACTCCAAAGCATAAAATACATGATCTCTGTCTCCAAGAAGTTAGTGATGGCTTTGTAGAGAGAAAACATATATGTGGATAGTTGGATAATAATATGGGAGTTAAGAAAAGACTAACATAGATGACAGCAGACATTTTAAGAGGAGATGAGGTCTTCAGGGTCCTCACATAGCCCACCATCATTTTAAGAGGCCTTTTGGCAAAGGGCTTGCTTGTTTGTCTTAGCTGGAATCTATGGGCCACTTCTTACTTGCCACGCTATGCCATCACTTGCCAGAACGAATGGGTGTTTGAGCAAGTATCCAGAATTGATGGGCAACATATGCTGGACTTGACCTGAGGTAGATGAGAAGGCACTTCAGGAACTGAGGAAAGAATCCTGAAACGGAAGTCCAGAAGTTCATTTTGTGAATAGAAAGTTTCCCTGGGTGTTGGAAACAAGAAAGATCTCCTGTATTTAACCTGGGTTCTTTAGTCACCTAGATAGAGTACCAAGCTATAAATTTGTCTACAGAGAGTAAGAGGCCATTAGTCTGGGGTTACTGGTACTGCTTTTTTTTTTTTTTTTTTGCTGATACACTTAGTTTTTAGAATAGTTTCAGATTTACATAGATAGAACAGAGCTAATAGAGTTGCCGTGTTACCCCCAATCCAGTTTTTTCCTATGATTAATATTTTACATTAGTACGGTACATTTGTTGTAATTAATGACCCAATATTGATATATTATTAACTGAAGGTCAAAGTTTATTCAGATTTCCTTAGTTATTACCTAATGCCCTTTTTCTGTTCCATATTACCTTTTTTTTTTTGAGACAGAATCTCACTCTCCTTGGGTAGAGTCTCTTTGGGTAGAGTTCAGTGGCATCATTGTAGCTTATTGCAACATGAAACTCCTGGGCTCAAATGATCTGCCTGCCTCAGCCTCCCGAGTAGCTGGGACTACAAGTGCATGCCACCACACCTGGTTAATATTTTCTGTTTTTGGTAGGATGAGGTCTCACTCTTGCTCAGGCTGGTCTTGAACTCCTGAGCTCAAACGATCCCCTGGCTTTGGCCTCCCAGAGTGTAGGATTACAGGTGCGAGCCACCGTACCAGGCCTCCATATTACGTTTACTTGTCGTGTCTCCTTAGGCTCTTGGCAGTGACATTTTCTCAAACTTTCCTTGTTTTTGATTACCTTGAGAATTTTGGGGAGTACTGGTCAGGTATATTGTATGATGCCCCTACTTGAATGTGTATAATGTTTTTGTCATGATCAGACTGGGGTTATGGGTTTTGGGGAAGAAGACTGTGTGCCATTTTCATCACATCTTTTCAAGGATATATGTTATCAACAGGATTTATCACTATTGATATTGATCTTGGTCACCTGGCTAACGTAGTGTTTGTCAGATTTTTCAGCTATATTCTTGGAAGGCAGCTATGCTCACCACTATACCAACGCTTCAGCTGTATCTTTATTCCTCCTCTTTACATACTGTACTCTTTGGAAGGAAGTCACTGTGTGCATCCCACACTGAAGGAGAGTAGTTAAGTTCCCCTCCTTTAAGATGGAATTATCCACGTAATTTATTTGGAATTCTTCTGCACAGGAGACTTGTCTCTTCTCCCTCATTTATTGATTTATTCAGTCATTGGTTTATATCAGTATGAACTCATGGATACTTATTTTGTACTTTGAGTTATAATCTGATGCTACTTCATTAGTTTCATTGCTCAGATTGTTTCAGCTTTGGTTATTGGAGCTCTTTCAGTTGGCCCTTGTGCACTTTTAATGCATTGCCATCAATGAGTTTTTTTTTTTTTTTCTTTTTAAAGCATTTCTTTACTTGTACTGTGAGATGCTCCAGGCTCATCTTGTGTATTTCCTGCCTCAGTCCTAAAATAAGCCATTTCTCTGGAGAGCCCTGGTTTATTTTATTGGATAATGGTATTAGAAACCAAGATCTGGGTGCTAGGTGTCCTTGTTGCTACTGTAGTGTTATTTCTCTTAGGTCCTGTATGTTTGTATACTAACCTGTTTATAAGATGCTTCTTGACTTACTATGAAGTTAAGTTGAAAACTTGTGAGTCAAACCATTGTAAGTTGGGGACCATCTGTATACATATTTATAAATATTTCTGTATGTAACCATCTATATCTATGTTAAACCTGAGTTCTTACTGATGTTTCCATGTCTAATCTCTCTCTCTCTCTTTCTTTCTTTTCTTCTTCATCTTTTTTTTTTTTTTTAAAAGAAGGTATTGCTCTGCTGCCCAGGCTGGAGTACTATGGCATAATCGCCACAGCCTCCAACTGCTGGGCTCAGATGATCTTCCTGCCTCAGCCTCCTAAGTAGCTGGGACTATAGGTGTGTACCACCACATCTAGTTAATGTTTAAAATTTTTTGTGGAGACAGGGTTTCACTGTGTTGTCCAGGCTGATCTCATACTCCTGGCCTCAAGTGATTCTACTGCCTCGGCCTCTCAAAGTGCTGGGATTATGGGCGTCAGCCACCGTGCCCAGCCTTACCCAAGAATTTCTTAACCCTCCATTGGGGGTCATTTATGTATTCAACAAACATTTGTATAACAGAATACTTATTTTGCAGGAAGCACTGTGCCTAGTACTGGTATACATTCCTAACTGCCTTGTAGAAATTGCCATACTATGTAGAATGTCTTAACTTGAGTTGACTTATATTTGAACAGAGATTGTACTAGTCATAAACTTGGTAGGAAATAGCACACTCAAGGGTTAATTGAGGAGAGTTTAATAGACTTTTTATAAAGATGTGGTCCAGGTCAGTGGAGCTAACAGTGGCGGATGGTGTATTACTGGTCTAGTAACAGTTGTTAATTATAATACTTATGCATGAAGGGCAAGAAGAGGAAATAGGTATCAGGCCTCTAAGCAGTAACTTTAAGAGTGGGCTGCCTGATAGAATCTGTGGCCTTCAGTAGAGGAACATAAGAAGTTTGTGGTCTGAGAACCAGAGGAATAAAACCTTGGTTCATCCTACTTGTGCCTCCCATTGACTGAACCCAAGGAAAAGAGAAGGTAAGACAATCCATTGATGCAGTCTGCTGGGGCCTTTGTGAAAGGTAGAGAGTGATTCTGGAGGGAGAAACTGTAAAGAGCACAGACATGGTCCTTACTCTGAAAGAATTTACCATATAGCAGGGAAGTTAAGTAGTGAGCAAATTATAACAAGTGTGATGAGTGCTATAGAGACTTACAATAGATGTATCTAGTCTGAGGAGTCAGAGAAGGCTTCTCTGTGGAATGTTCTTCATATATCCTGATTCTTTGGAAACAAAACAGATTCTAGGTCCCCTCCTCCAGAGATTATGATTTACTAGGGCAAGAAGAGGAAATAGGTATCAGAGATTATGATTTACTAGGTCTGGGGAATATATATTTTAAAAATCCTGCCCAGGTAATTCTGTAAATCATTTTTTTCGAGTTACTAAGAGGCCATTATGCCTGTGGCTTAGAGTGATTTGAGGTGAGGCTAGAGATATAATGGGTAGAACCTTATAGGTCATTCTTAAAGATTTTTTGGACCTGATTATAAGGTAGATAATGGGGATTTTTTTTTGTTTTCAAGTTACCTTGCTAAATAACTGCATCCTACCTTCTGCCTCTCTCCACAGCAGTTCCCATTCTCACATCTAGCTTCTTGTCTTTGATGCCTTGCTCAGTTCTTCAGTAGGGGGCTGGAAAAATAAGACTTAAAGGAAGTGATAACAGTAGCACTGTGTGATAGTTACTGTACTCTAATTTACAGTAGAGGACCAGAGCCAACGTCATTTTGTGCTTTCTCAACTGATAGAATCTGAAATGACTTTTGAGTTTTTCTTGATATCTCAAATTATGATACACATGAGACCAAAAACTATAAGATGTACAAAATATATAGAGCCACAGTTTGAAATGAAAGAAGTAAAGCATACTCATAACTTCTAGATACCCTAAATATTCAAGGTTTCCATATTCTGAAAAAATAAAATGAAAAATTTCATTATTTAAAATACAGTGCTTATAATAACCATATCTTCACCACTCAAGTACAAATCACATACATGTAATAGAGAGACTCTGAGCCATTTATCACATCTGACAAAATATTTTATGTAAGTACAAATGTTAGATAAATAAGCAATAGGCATAAAAGTCAATTCAGTGTCATTTCTAAAGGAAAAACATATATATATATAAAAAAAACAAATGTGCATAAGAATACTTGTAAAATAGTAAAGTCATTAACAGCTTTAAATATTTGAGTTATTCTGTTTCTAAAAGGAAATGTAAAGTAAGGTTGTCTGTTATTAACTTTAGTTTACAGAGTCATGAAGTATAATTGCTAAATCAGAAATTCTTACTGGTGATTGTGTGTGTATATATATATATATATATAAATGACTGATTTCTGTATATTCTGTGTCTTACTACTCTACTGAATTGTTTTTTGTTTGTTTGTTTTTAGAGATGGTCTTGCTCTTCTCTGTCACCCAGGCAGAAGTGCAGTGGTACAATTATAGCTTCATGTAACCTTGAATTCCTAGGCTCAAATAATCCTCCTGCTCAGCCTCTCAAGTAGCTAGGACTACAAATTTGTGCCACCACACCCAGCTAATTAAAAAAAAAAATTTTTTTTTGGTAGAGATGGGGTCTTCCTTTGTTGCCCAGGCTGGTCTTGAACTCCTGGCCTCAAGTAATCTTCACGCTTAGCCCTCCCAAAGTGCTGGGATTACAGGCATGAGCTACTGTGCCTGACTGAATTCCTTTGTGATAGTTTTTCATTCATTTTTCTTGAGTTTTCCAGGTATTGCAGGTATAAGATCAGCAGGTAGTCATATTCTTATCTCCTTCTTTTATAATGTGTATATCTCTAATTTGTTTTTCTTAATTTTATTGGCATATTAATGCATTAAAATATGACATTTTGGACCAAATACCAACATTGCAATAATAATGCATAAATAATACATAACTGATTCTATGTTAACTTGAAGCATTTATTCAGCTCTTAGTAGACCGTGAGCTCGAAGTAACTGTAGAATCTACTTTTAATTCTTCTTTGTATTTTCCAACTAGCCCAGTGTCATTCACTAGCTCATGGACCCTGAGTCTTACTTTTCACATTTGTAAAATAGTAAGTATACCTACCCTCAAGGAGAGATTAAATTAGATGTTATATAAAGCACCTAACACAATGCCTGGCACTGGAGGCGGTTATTATTCATTCATTTAGTTCAACAAATGATTAAGTGTTAAGCTAAGCACTAAGGATATTATGTGAGCTAAAATGGTGGAAAGAGGGTTATTAATCAAATAAGCATGCATAGGAATAAGTACTACAAAGGAAAGGAACAAAATTCTCTAAGATGATATCCACATAAAAACCTAACATACCACTAAGTTCACAGAGGGTCTCCCTGTGGAAAATATGTTAACAGAGGTCTGAGAAATGATTAGGAAGTAGTAGGTGTTTGTGACAGGGTAGAGGGGGAGTTCAGATAGAGGACGTAACATGTGCAAATACTCTTCAAACAGTAGGATGTGCAGCCCCTTCTCAAATGAAAAAAAATAAAACAACCCATAAGTGTAGTTGGAGTGAAATAAATACAGGTAAAAATGTGTTATTGAGGGTGATGAAGTAGACCACCATTCACAGAGCACTATGTTAGTTCATTTAGTCCTTACAACCATTTCAGATACATGTGTTTACATCTCCATTTTATAGGTGAGGAAACTGAGTCAGTAGTTAAGTGGCTTGTCCAAGGTGATGCAGCTAATAAATGGCAAAGTCTACGTTTGAAGCCAGGCAGCATGGGTACAGAATGAGTACCCTTAATTGTATTGCCTGACATGATCACTTTTGCATTTTGAAAAGATCACTCTAATTACAGTGTGGAAAATGGATTAAAGAATGACTAGAAAGGGCATTGAGAGACCTGTTAAGAGGCTACTGCATTGTAGCTTGGAGTAGAATTATAGCAGGAGAGATGCAGAGTAGATGGCTTGGAGTAGAATTATAGCAGGAGAGATGCAGAGCAGTACATGGCTTATTATTATATAAGGTGAGTGTATCCTGGGTTAATAAATGAAAAATGAATAAATGAGTCTGAAACGCATGTATAAATATGACAGTGTGCTGCTGTCTCAATGTCCAGTATTTATAAACAACAGCTGCTGAATTATCTGTTGGAATAAAAACCATGAGATAAATATAAACCAATTTAGATTTATTTATGTTACTACTAGCCAAGGTTTTTATCTTAAATACATGGTAGAAAAAGGTATTTTTTTTCTTTCATGCAACTGTGCAAAGATGTTAATATATAAAATAATAGCTTGTATATATTAATTGTGCATACTTTTTGTTGCACTTGTAAAGCTCTTCTAGTTCTCATTAGACCTTTAAATACTCTTTAACACAAGTGCAAATTACAAACAAAGTTATTACTGCTTCCCAGACATGAGAACAGAGTAAAGGTAGAACGCTGTAAGTAAGTTAATTAAAAGGAAGAGAGCACTCACTCTAAAATTGAGAATCATATTGCCACCTTGAGCAATAAAGGCAGATGGTGGAGAGGAAATACTTGGGTTTGAAAAATCTCTATTTTTATTTAAGACATCCTGCTTTAACTGTATCCTGTAGTAATGCATTTTGTGGTTAAAATATTTTTATTCCAGAAAGCTAAAAGATGTAATAAGATATTAATAATCTTATTTTTAATATTCTACTTTTTCTGTTTCTTTAATCAATGCTAATATTTTCTGTAATTCTAAGTCCTGTTGATAGACACGCGCCACCCAGTTTTTAATTGTTGGGAATAAACTTCATTTTTGAAAAATGTCTGGAACACAACGAATTCAGTTTGGTTCTAGAATAAGCAAACTGTGAATTAAGAATCCTTCCAGTTAGGGATCAGTGGGGAGTATAAATCAGAATCTAAAGTAAATGGCAGGAACTTTTCCTTTTTTCTTTCACCTTCTGAGCAATTTAGGTGAAGCTGAGCAAGGTTTGTGTCCTTATAAGGTTGGAAGTTGTGATGGTAAGGGTATCAGAGGGTATCTGAGCAGGGTATGAGAAGCTGAGTTTTAGGGAGGACAGAAGGGTGGTCTGGAATGGTAAGTCAGAGTATAAGTGGAGAGAGGACAAGCCTCCACATTAGAGGAAGGCAGGCTCAGTGTGGGGTGTCAAAGCATGAATGGGATAAGGAGGGTGACCATGTGGGAGGGTGGGGAGAATGGCAGCTTTAAACTATTGCAGTGTCTTGGAGCCCTTATGGAATGGTGAGGGCATCCTGCAGAAGGGCAGCCAGCCTTAGGGTAGTGGAGCCCCAGAGGAGAGAAGGAGCAATCCATGTGGATGGGGAGTCCAGTGTTGTTACCCTGATGGACAGTGTCAGAATTAGGGGCAGCAGTGGCAGTCTAACAATGTGTGAAGCTTGAGTACAGTGAAGAGGGTACCTGTGTGTGGGGTAACAGCAATAGCAATGGTAGATTGGTTACATACTGGGGATTGTTCAAATGAGTCAATATATTAAGGATAAAGGAAGCCAGGACTTTTTTCTCTGTTGGAGAAAAGAATTACAAATATTAAAAGGGTGTTGGTGTTAGATTGGAATTGGCAATATTGGTTTTAATATACATAGATGGGTATAGAAATAAAGAGGTAAATGTGTGTATGTATGTGTGTGTCCTCTAGATCTGAGAGGGTCTTGGAGTAGTGATACCCTGAATAGCAATGAGCATTCCTAGCATCCAAATCTTGGCTTCTGAATGTCTTTATCTACTAAAGGGAACCAGAGCTCCTTGGAGAAATAGCTGATTTCAGGGCTGGGGCAGGGAAAATACAACATGAATCTGAAATATCTCTTGCCAGAAAGTAAGGAAGTGCTCAAAGGATGATGGGGATGTGTCAAAAACAGACATCTGCTCAAAGCGGCTCTTACTGGCCGAATGTGGGACAATTTGAGCAGACAGAATAAATAATGATGGTTATAAATGATAACCCATGGAATAAAATAGGATCCCATGAGTCCATACTGATATAAATACATAAATAAATTGACAGTTTGATGAGGAGAAAGATATTTTGTAGTGTCAAAGTTAATCACAAAGGGAAAAAGAGTAAGTTTGTACTGAAGAGTCCTGACAGTTATCACCTCAATCAAGTGATCAATTAGTATCACCAATAATGGGACAAATTGAAATCATGTGCCACCTGATTGGATGCAATAAGGATGCTGCATCATTTCTTCCCCAAGAATCATCTGAATCATGTGGAAATGTCAAACAAACTCAGATTGATGGTCATTCTACAAAATAACTGGCTTGTGACCTTCAAAAGTGTGAAGGTCAAGAAAGACAAGGAGACTGAGAAACTGTTTTAGATTGAAGGAGACTAAAGAGACATGGCAATAATCATAACGTCATTCTAGACCTGGTCCTTTTGCTGTTAAGGACATTATTGGGCCAATTCACAAAACTTGAATGGGTCTACTAATTAGGTGATAAGTATTGTGGCAATGTTAATTTCCTGATTTTGGTTAAGTTATGTAGGAGAATGTTCTTGTTTGCAGAAAATATACAGTAAAGCATTTGGGATTGAGAACAAAAGGCAATGCTAGTGTGAGAAATGGAAGCAGCAAGTACAGAAACAACTCTGTAGGAGGAATTTGCTAAGAAAGGAAAGCGGAGAAATGGGGCTAGATTGGGGCATGAGGTAAGGAAATTTCTTGGTTTTTGTCTTTTTAAAAACACGAAAGATTTTATAGGATCTGCGTTTATGAATGAGAAAGATCTAGAGGAAAGAGAATATGATAATGCAGGAAAGGGTACAATTTCAGAAGCATTGTGCTTGAGTAAGAAAGAAGGGCATGAGATCCAGTGTACAAATGAAGGGGTTGATTTTAGGAGCAAGGACTGATGTCATTGAAAAAGAATGCAGAGTATAGGTTGATAGTATGATGATGTCAAGATGAGGTAATTATCTACACATTGGTTCAATTTTCCCAGTGAAAATAGAATCTAAATTACCAGTGGAGAATGAGGAAATAAGAGATGGTTCTGGGGGTTTCATGAGAAAGAGGAAGTGGCAAGTAGTTATTGTGAAGCATAGGAGAATGAATAGACTAGGACAATATAAGAGGATAGAAGGGTACCCTGAAGGCCCTCAGTGAGACATATCTGTATGGATGAGTGGTTTTCTCTAGCTAAATTCAGCTGATTGGATATGGACACAGAGGAAGTAGACAGCTGGTTTTAACCAGGGTTGGGATTTTGTCAGAAGTGCAGCAAGGGAGTTGAGAATGGCTTGCAAAGGGAGCGATTACACACTCTGCGCGCGCCCCCCCCCCCCCCCCCCCCCCCCGTCCCTTGGTGTTATATAGAAATGGGCACTTTTTTTTTTGCATTTATAATATTCTCTTAAGAGTTTATTATAAACCAGTTTCATAGGCCACAAGGAAATAAAAGGACTATGTACAGCCTTACAGGAAACAGGCAGGGAGCTGAGGAGGACCAAGATGAGTCTAGGGCCTTGGTGGGCGAATTCCCGGGGGAGGGGACCCTGTAAGGGAAACCAGACAATCCAGTGAGACTCCTCGAACAACAGCATAACAAGCAAACAGGTCTGTGGTAACGTGGCCCTGCGGAATCGAGCCCACGTTGCTGTGGAGCCTACTTCTATAACTCTGTGGACAAGGGTCAAAGAAGGCCTCGCATTTGTGGGAGGGGACCGCATCCCCGCAGGGGGCATGGAAATGGGCACTTCTTAATGACTTGTTTACTTCTAAGTCAAGAAAAGAGGGTTTCGGGCATGTTTCCCCCAAAATAAGACCTACCCATAAAATAAGCCCTAGCAAGATTTCTAAGCATTTTCTCAATGTAAGCCCTACCCTCCAAAATAAGACCTAGTGATGGGTGTGGCTACGCAGCTTATCTGCACAACCTATGCATTTCATGGAGTGGTAAAGAAGATGAGCAACCCTTTTCATCTGCCTCATCGTGACAGCTACTATCCCAGAGGTGACCAGAACAGTGCGGACAGCCCCACCAACAAGGTCAGCTCCCCCATCAGGTCCCAGCCATCCTGTGCGTGCTGCAAGCTGAGGCTTTGAGGGGAAAATAACACATCCCCTGAAAATAAGCCCTAGGGTGTCTCCTTGAGGAAAAAATAAATGTAAGACTGTGTCTTATTTTCAGGGAAACACGGTAGTTTGACTTTACCCAGCAGTAACTATTCAGACTTCCCACAAAGTGCTAACTGTATTAAGATTACTTTTATTCAATACACTAAATTATGCATGGGAATCCAAGGAGTTCTTTCCCCATATAGCCTTTATTCTGAGGCAGAAACATTAAGTAGTATCTCTGGATATATTACAATTTTGAAATTATTAAATTCTTACAGATTCATTGTACCAAAACTGTTCATCACGGAGGTCAAGTGTCTGCCTCACGGTGGTTTTCAATATTCAGTTTTCATTTAATTCCAAATTTTGGCTTCTGTCATCTCGTCTTCAGTATCTTACCCAGAATCTTATCCTATTTTTCATCCTTTGAAATCTAACTTAAAACTCTCTTAGCCTTGTCTTGATTATTATGTATGTGTCCTTTAAACCTGTGAGGGCACACCTTAAAGAGGGCACACCCTGTTTTTCCCACCTTCTCTTCCCAGTCGGGTCAGTTCTTTAGAGCATTCTGTTCTTAGTAGTTTTCAAATAATTTCGGGCATCTCATCCTGGGGTTACCTATATATCTTCCAGAAGAAGTATAGACCAGGGTTTCTCAACCTTGGGGCTATTTAAATTCAAGCTGGGTAATAACTTTGCTGAGGGGGAAGAGGAGATGTCCTGTGCATTGTAAGATGTGTAGCAGCATCTCTAGTCCCTACTCAATATAATCATGGGCAGTCCCTTTTCTTCTCCACTGTAGTGACACCCAAAAATATCTCTAGACATTGCCAAATGTCCCTTGGTGGGGAAGGACCAGAGTTGTCCTTGATTGTTGTAGACTTACTGTTTTTTAGCTAGTAAAGGTTGTGTATTGGCCAGCCATGGTGGCTCATGCCTGTAATACTGGCACTTTGGGAGTCCTTAGGTGGGAGGATTCCTTGAGGCCAGGAGTTTGAGATCGGCCTGGATGACATAGCCAGACTCTTTGTCTTAAAAAAAATAAAATAGCTGATAGCTGGGCACGGTGGTACACCTTTAGTCCTAGCTACTCCAGAGGTTGAAGTAGGAGGATCACTTGAGCCCAGGAATTTGAGGCTGCACCATTACATTCCAGCCTGGGTAACAAAGTGAAACCCCATCTCTAAAGCAAAACAAACAAACAAAAACCCAAAAATTATTACGCTGGGCATAATGGTTCACACTTGTAATCCCAGCACTTTGGGAGGCTGAGGCAGGAGGCTAGCTTGAAGCCAGGAGTTCAAGACCAGCCTGGGCCCTAGTGAGACCTTGTCTCTACAAAACATTTTTTAAAAAGATAAAAAAAGTTGTATATTTATCTCCAAGTCCAGCATATATCTAACTGTATATAAACGGAGGCTTTTTCTTTAAATTTTCATGAAGAGTTGGATATAAACTTAATATTTACAAATTCTATTAATAAATGATTTTAAGTGAGCTGGATTAATATGCCTCTAACATGATAGCAGGCCCTTGGTACTGAGTTGAAATAAATGAAGACAGTTTATTCTACTAGTGCATTCCTTATTAAATGTAGGCAACCTGTCCATTTAGTTTTTATAATTCTTTAATGTTTCTTCAAAGAAAGTACATGTTTTTTATACATACACACATACACAATCAATGAACAGTAATCTCTTAATTACCATGTATGCCTCTTTTCTATTAATATCTTCAGTGTAAAGTCATAAGATTGGTGAACATCCAGTATTAACTTATGTCTACTATTAGGAGATAAAGTTTTTCTGTTGTGTCTATACTTAATTTTTATGAAGTTTCTATGGTGTACATTGACATTAGCAATAACAAAACTAGGAGTAGGAAAATATGACTCAGTTTTCCCGTATTTAAAAATTTGAATATATGAATTCAAGTACTTATCTGTGAGTATAAAATACTTTGTTTTCACAGACACATTACATTTTATTTTAAAATATCTGATATTTCTGTAGCCACAAAAAACTTAAAATCACCAAGTGGTCTAATCTTGTGTATCTGTAATATCAGAGGACAGTCATTCCTCCTCAAAAGTTTATATCATGGATGACAACACAAATCTCTTTTAAAAAGTTACAAGTCGTTAGGTTTTTTGGTAAAGAGCAGTTACGGCCCTATGCATTTGTCATATGTAGGAAGAACACATACAGATACTCAGGACTGTGGCAACATTTCTTCTGATAGCTTGTTTAAATTAACATAAAAAAGAATGGGGCACATGTTGCCTTTTAAAAAAAAATATTAAGTTTGTTTAATGTCCCAGTGTGGTGGCTTACGCCTGTAATCCTAGCATTCTTGGGAGGCCGAGGCAGGAGGATCGCTTGAGCTCAGGTGTTAAGACCAGCCTGAGCAAGAGTGAGAACCCTGTCTCTACTCAAAATAAAAAAATTAGCCTGGTGTGGTGGTGCATGCCTATAGTCTCACCCACTTGAAGGCTGAGGCGGGAGGATCGCTTGAGCCTAGGAAGTTGAGGTTGCTGTGAGCTAGGCTGATGCCACTGCACTCTATCCAGGGCAGCAGAGTGAGATAAAAAAAAAGTTCAAAACAAGATCAGTAGGTTTTTTTGATATATTGAGTGTTTGATACAACTTGAGTGTTATCATATTAGGTCATTAAATATGAAATGTCTGATTTTGAATCAAAAGTTTAGTTTATATCTCAGACACGAAGCAGTACAATTAATCAAAATATGTACCAAAACTATTGACAGTTTTGCCATCTTAATGGTAGCTTGCTTATAGCATAGAAGCTTGCCAACAGCATAGAAGTCTGGAGAGTGAGTGGTGATGAAATTGTGAAAGGTATTTTCCACAGCTTGTTGAGAATTAATATTTTTCCTTGCAAGAAGTGGTCTAAAGCCTGGAAGTGGTAGTCAGTTGGTGCAAAGTCTGGTAAATACAGTAGATGACAGAGTTTCCAAGTCCAGCTTGTGTAGTTTGAGTAGCATTGTTTTTTTTGGACGTGGTTTTGTAAGACGATTGGCCCATCTCTGTTGATCAGTCTCGGCTGCTTAATTCCAAGTATCCTCATCATTTCATCCAATTGGTTGTAGTAGACATCCTCTATAATTGATTGCCCAGTTTCATGAAGGTGTACTGGATAATACCAGCGTTGGACCACCAAACAGGCACCATTAGCCTTTTTTGGTGAATATTTGGTTTTGAACTGTGTTTCAGCACTTTATCCAGCCATTGTGCTGAATGCTTGGATTGTCAAAAAGAATCAGTTTTTCATTACACATAATAATATGGTGTAGAAATGGTTCACCTTTATGTTGTGACAGCAAAGAAAGGCAAGCTTCCAGACACTTTCTCATCTGACACTCGTTGAATTTATGTGGTATGCATCTGTCCAGCTTCTTCTCTTTGCTGATTTGTTTCAAATGGCCCAATATTGTTGGAATAGTAATGTCAAACCTTGATGCTGATTCATGTGCAGATTGAGATGGATTCACTTCCACTACAGCTTTCAGCTCATCATTATCCACCTTGGTCTCAGGTCACCCATATGGCTCATTTTCAAGAGTAATATCATCAGAATGGAACTTCTCAAACCATCAATGTACTCTGTGTTCATTAGCCACATCCTTCCCAAACACTTCATTGATATTTTGTGCTGTCTGTGCTGCATTGGTTCCACAATGGAACTCATAGTCAAAACTAACATGAATTTTTGACTGACCCATGGTTTCACAAAAATTGCTTTAAAATTTTTTTGAAAGGTAATCACAAGTCGAAACATGTTTTTTAAAGAATGAGGATGTACCTTCACAATAAAAAAAATCCCAAAAAACCAAAAGTGTCAAAGTGAAATGTCAGAGACATCAACTGTCAAAGTTAGTACTTAAGGAAATTGGACATTCCATATTTAATAACCTTAATATATGTGATCTCTTCATGGAAATTCAAAAATATTCAATAAAAAAGTCAAAATGTTCTGTGAAACCATTGTCAGTACTTCATAATGTAATGTATTGAACACTTATCATGTATCTTTTATACATACTCATTTGCTTTTTATAAAAACCTTATGAAGTAGGTATTATTATTTCTTTTTTTTACAGATGAAGAAAATGAGACATAGAGACTGAGTGGTTTGAGGAAGGTCTAAGAGCTCGTAAGAGGTGGGGTTAGGATTCAAACCCAGATAGTCTGGCTTTAGTACCTGAACTCTATTCTTCTGCTGTGCTGTGCACTGTGGAGATTGTTGGTAACAAATGTTCAGTCAGAGTCTAACCTTCATCTGCCAGTCAGATCTCCCAAAATGAACAAGTGTAAACTGGAAAAATGCCCACTAATATAGATATCAGCTGAAGAAAAACATTTGGAAAGCAAATCTGCTGCAAAAACTTAATGTTAACTGTGTTCCACAGTCAAGTATTAGGGACTTAAAAAAATCATACACAATACTGATGATTGAGAAAGAACTGTTTACTATTTACTTTTTTTGTTTTTTGAGACAGGATCTTGCTTTGTCACCTGGGCTAGAGTGCAGTGGCATAATCATAGCTCACTGAACCCTCAAACACCTGGGCTCAAAAGATCCTCCTGCCCCAGCCTCCCAAGTAGGTGGGACTATAGGCGCATGCCCCCAAGCCTGGCTAATTTTTTCTATTTTTTTCTGTAGAGACAGGGTCTCAACTCTTGCTCAGGCTGGTCTCAAACTCCTGGCATGCAGCAGTCCTCCCGCCTCAGCCTCCCAAAGTGCTGGGATTACATATGTGAGCCACCACGCCTGGCAATATTATTTAGTTTTCTTCTGAATGTTTCCTTTAACAAGGAAAACGTTCCTGTGCTGAAATCTTGTATGTGATACATTAAACCTATTACTCTATCCTATTTTTAATTATGTATATTTCCCAGAATCCCAAAACCTTATCCAAGCATGGAAGAAAAAAAATAGTTTTAAAAAAATGTTTTAAGGCAGAAATACACTATTTATTCAACATATATTTATTGAACATTTTCCATACATCATTACTGTGCAAGGCATTTTCTTAGCTAATCCTTACAGAGCATTATAATCCTAGGGCTTAAAATAAACCATATACTTTATACCTATACTTGCAATGATAGTTGGTAACCCCAATAATGATATTTTCTGAATGTCATGTGGTCCCAGTTAAAAACCTATGTTGTTGCCTTAGTTTCTTCCTGATCATCTTGCTCATGTCTAGTATTTTAATCTCCCTGGAGAACTGTGGCCCTAGTACCCTTGCCTAATTCCTGCCAACCTTCTAGCTTCTGGCATACTACTTTCTTAGCCTTAGCCTTTGGGTAGAGTCCTTGCCAGGTAAGCAGATATCTCAATCTCAAGCACTATTCCACATGATTCTCAAAAGGGCTTCTAACTGGAACTTTTGTTTCCCAGGTAGATCAGATTGGACATTACTGTCACCAAAAACTGCTTAAATCACGACCTAAGCTGATATACACTGTGGACTAATGTCCCTAAACCCAACAGTACGTAAAAATTTCTGGGCACTAACTCCAGAGATTCATTCCATAGGTCTGGGATGTATAACAGGATTCATTATTATTAAAGCTCCTTTTTCCTTGGGGACGGGATACTTTGTGTTAAATTATTTCTTTTATAAAATGATGGTAAATGGAGGCAGTAATTTATGTAGTTAGTTTTTAAGGAAAAATTGTCAAAACATAAGATTGACTGATAAAAGATTATCCCAACATTTAACCATAATTATATGCTAAGAAAATAGTATGAGGTCATTTCTTGGAGTTATTCTAAGGAATATACCAACACCTAAGTATCCTTTAGATTACATTAGAACCAGGAAGCCTGTTTGCTTTCTAAATAATAAATACAGTCTAAGAGCATTTACTTAAAACTAAGTGAACTGATTTGAAGTAGCAAAACAGGAAAAACTAATTAAGATGTCTGGATCCTTGATTCAGCTGTGTTACTCAGCTCTGTTACCTTGGACAAATAATTTAATCTCTAAGCTTCAGTTTCCTCATCTGTAAATAGAGAAACTGATTTTTGAAGTCCCTTCTAGCCATAAAGGCTGATGATTAGATTTCATGCTTACAACACTCACCAAGTAGACTAAGAGTCTCAAAAAGAGGAAAGGGGAAGGCAGAAAAGAGTAAAAAGGAAAATGAGCCCAGTGGAGAAACAAGCCAACAAATCAAAGCAAGGCTCTGCAAAGGGTTGCTTACCACTTTTCTAGAGATTTTTCATGTTAAAAATATCAATGCATATACATAAAGACTAGGTTTGCTCCTGACTTTGTTTTTTTGCTAAGTGTGTTCTCTGGTTTCAGGATAAAGTGTCAGCACAGGAGGATGATACTGTGTTGCTAATTGATGTGAGGGCAGGGGAATTTGTGGTAGGAAGTAGTCCTGGGTGGTGGGTAATAAGAACAATTGAAAGCAAATGACCAGAGAATCTGAGAGAAGGTTTAAAGAGTATAGTATAACAAAAAGAAAAATAAATTTAAAGTAGTTACTCCTAACATCTAGTGGCAACTTTATCCCTAACTATTTATTGAATGACCCTCTGCTCAAGTTTGAGATCTTGGGAAGTAGAGTAGTGCTGAACAATAGATAGTTTTTTTTTTTTTTGGAGACAGAGTCTCACTTTATTGCCCAGGCTAGAGTGAGTGCCATGGCGTCAGCCTAGCTCACAGCAACCTCAAACTCCTGGGCTCAAGCAATCCTGCTGCCTCAGCCTCCCAAGTAGCTGGGACTACAGGCATATGCCACCATGCCCGGCTAATTTTTTCTATATATATTAGTTGGCCAATTAATTTCTTTCTGTTTATAGTAGAGATGGGGTCTCGCTCTTGCTCAGGCTGGTCTCGAACTCCTGAGCTCAAATGATCCACCCACCTCGGCCTCCCAGAGAGCTAGGATTACAGGCTTGAGCCACCGCGCCCGGCCCAATAGATAGTTTTATATGAAACAGAAATGAAAGGCGGTAGGATCCCTAAATTACAAAAAATTGTGGAATGAGAGGGCCAGGTGGGAAGATGGACCATTTACATGGATGCTGTGGTATTGTCAGAAATTTATAGAATTATGCTTTTCTGCTGGCAATGGGTTAATTTTTTTAAATTATAGGATTAAACGATGTTATATCATATACAGGTATAGACCTTATGTCACACAATAGATCTATTCTGATAGTTTTGTAAATTTATTTTGAATTAATCAAATCATTTTAATTGTGCTCCGAATACATGCTATTTTAAAGGACTCTTATAAAGAACAATTATTCTGTAATTTAATTTTTTTATAAATATAACACATGTTGAGTATTGTATGAGCTTCAAATACACAAATCTGACCATTTAATTCTTAACTGTTACTAATTAACTTTATTCTGGAGGTACTAGCCAATGAAATGAAAGAGAAGTTGTGATTATTTGATTAATAACTCTTTCCCACTAAATGTATTTTTACTCACGTCCCTAGTGCCACGCTTAACACTCATTCATTTGTTGCATGAAATGAATGAATAATAATAGCTACCACTACTAGCTACTGTGTTGAGTGCTTTATTTATATTGCATTTAATCTGCTTAGTTTAGAGTCATATAATTACTCTAGCTTTATAGATGTGGAATGTGAGGCTCAGAGATAGTAAATGACCCTAGGTTAGGAGGGAAATACAAAGAAGAATTAGAAATAGATTCTGTACTTAGAGTTTATAGTCTACGAAAAGCTGAATACATGCTTCAAATAAACATAGAAAATGTTAACATTCACGTATACTTATTACGTGAATGTTAGTATTTATGTTTGGCCTGATATACTATGTGCTATTTTAATGCACTGATGTACCACTATTTTTGTTGGTATAATACAGTTATTTTGGAATTTAAGAAAATGTGGATCATTTGCATCTAGAGATGTGCCCAGCTAGTTATTAGAATTTCAGATAGAAAGGTCACTCTTATAAAATTTCATAATTTTCAAGAGAAAGAAGATGATAACTGATAAAGTGTAGCTCTGTAGCAGAATAATTCTTAATTTAATTTGAAGACTTTCTGAATAAGTAAATCTTAACTCAGTCTCTACTATAGACCTTGCCTCCTATTATACTGAAAATAAATAGAAACAATCACAAGAGAATTTCTACATGCTCCTGCCACCACATCTACCAAGTTATCTAGAACTGTGCCCAGTTATTTTGCCTTAGCAAAGGCCCAGTGATCATTGCTCTAGCAGTTCTATTCTTTCTTCTACATTATCAATGTTTCCCTTTCCTTTGGATCATTTCCATTAACATAAAATCATATTATTTCTTCCATCTGAAAAACCACCCTCACTTGACCCCACTCTTGTTAGTTATCATCTATGTCTCTTACTTCTTTTCAAGCAAGATTCCTTGAAAGTAATGCCTATACTAAAGTCTTCAACTTCTTGCTTCCTAATCTTTTTTGAACCGACTTCAGTCGGGCTTTTGCCCTCTGTATTTCAACAAAACTGCTCTTGTTAAGTCTGTCAATGGTTTGCATGTTGCTAAATCCAGTGGTCAGTTTTCAGTCTTCTCGTTACTTTCGGTAGCACTTGACGAAGTAGATCATTTCCTCCTCTTTGAAATAACATGTTATTCATTTGGCTTCTTATAAATTATACCACGCTTTTCTGATTTTACTTGTACCTCACTGGTCACTTCTGCTTAATGTCCTTTGCTAGTTCCTCCTCAATTCCTTGACCTCTTAATGTTGATGTGCAACAAAGCTTAATTGAGATCACAGTCAGGGTCATATATATATATATTTTTTTTTTCTTTTTTTTTTGAGACAGTCTCACTCTGTTACCCTGGCTAGAGTACAGTGACATCATCATAGCTTGCTGCAGCCTCAAACTCCTGGGCTCAAGTGATCCTCCTGTCTCACCCTTCTGAGTAGCTGAGACTACAAGTGTACCATCATGCTCAGCTAATTTTTTCTATTTTCAGTAGAGATGAGTCTTGCCTGTTGCTCAGGCTGGTCTTGAACTCCTAAGCTCAAGCAATTCTCCCTCCTTGGCCTCCCAGAGTGCTGTGATTACAGGCATGAGCCACTGCGCCTGGCCAAGGGTCGTAACTATACCATATACCTTCAGCAGGACCACTCCTGTTAATTCCAGACATATGTATTTAACTGTCTACTCAGCATATCCACCTGGATGTCTTAAGGACATCTGAAACTTAACTGTCTTCAACCAAAACTTTTTTCTTCCCCCTGTCCAAACTTGAATCCCCTTTTTAGTTAAAAGCAATTTCATCCTTCTAGTTCATGGAGCTCAAAACTCATGTCTTTCTTTCACAATCCATGCTCAAAACATCAGACAATTTTGTGGGCATTGCCTTCAGAATATATCTAAAGTCTTAGCACTTGTCACCATTTTGCTGCTTCTCCTCTGAACCAAGCCAAACTCATCTCTGGTCTGGAGTATTGCAGTAAACTCCCCAAAAGGTCTTCCTTGCCCCTGAATCATTTTCTATCAACATAGAAGCCAGAATGATTTATTTAAAAAGCTATGTCAGGCCCCTGCTCCCCCGGCGCGGCCGTGCAGGGTGGGGCGGTGGGGCCTAAAAAAAAAAAAAAAAAAAAAGCTATGTCAGGTTACCTCAGGTTTATGCTTAAAACCCTCTGATGTATTTCCATCTCACTCTGTGTTAAAGCCAAGGTTCTTACGGTGAAAGATAAGGCATATATGATTGGCATTCTGGCCCCCACACACCACCATTTTAACATCTGCTCTTTCCTCCTCCTCATTCAGCTGTAGCTTGCTTATTCAGCGGCTCTTGCTCTTCCTGGAATATGTCAAGCATATGTAGGCCTGGGGTCTTAAACATTTTAACAACTGAACTTGTAATGTACTGGTTCTCAAGGTAGGTAAAAGTACTAGGAGTGACAATAGTTTATCCAAATAATAGGCAAGAAGGCTGAATAAAAGCACATAGTTGTTTGAGGTAAAAATAAGAGTTGGAGAATGAGGGATTTTCTTCTGATTGCTTCTCTTTTAGTGAATTGGGAAGCAAGGTTATTAGCTAAAAGTGAGATGGATGGGAGGTGGTATAAATTTAAAGGAAAAGAAGGTGAGATAGTTAGCTAGGATAATGGGATAGTGAATGGGTTTGGGCTAAGTAGCATTAACGTCACTTCAGGTTAATAGACGTGAATTCCAAAGTATGACTGGTCAGCAAGGTTCTTTATTCTTCCAACTTTCTTCAACAGCATGAGGAGGAAGGGTTAGTGAAAAACTGAATATAAAATCAGGGTTGAAATTTGGCAAAGCAAGAGAGAGCAAGGACAGTGAGTGTATTTGCAAAGAATGATTATAATGATGGCTCATGGAATCCAGGCTGTGTGTAAAGATATAAATGAAGACAGGGAGGGGCTGAGGGATGGTAATATGTGTCAGGATAAGGGGATTGCAGTTTCTGTGGGGTCCAAAAATTATTATTGGAGTTGGGGTATTGGAGGGAGTGAGTTGACAGGGCTAGCCATTTGAGAATGAGATTCTTGGCTGGCTTGGTGGCTCATGCCTGTAATCCTACCACTCTGGGAGGCCAAGGCAACAGGATTTCTTGACCTCAGGAGTTTGAGACCAGTCTAAGCAAGAGGGAGACCCCATCTCTACTAAAAATAGAAAAATTAGCTGGTTGTGGTCCGTGAGCCTGTAGTCCCAGCTACTTAAGAGGCTGAGGCAAGAGGGTCACTTGAGCCCAGGAATTTGAGGTTGTGAGCTACCATGACACTACTGTACTCTACCTGGGGTGACAGAGAGAAACTGTCTCAAAAAAAAGAATGAGATTCTTAAAATTAATTGCAGTGGACTAGGGTAGGTGAGACATACTGCAGTTATTGCTGATGACAGTGGAGATGACCATGGGAGTGAGTTGCTGAGGTAGAGTGGAGATGAAAGTCATAGAAAGAAAAGTCAAAAAATTGTAGTAGGATCATTGGGATAGATTTTGAAGTCACTAAGATCTTAATTTAAAATTTCATTAAAAAATTAAATGAAAAGATATTAAAAGAGTTTCCTAAATGATACACGTTTTCATCAGTCTTTTAAAAATCAAATAAAACACCACCGTGAGAAAACAGATAAAAATAATTGTTTTTGTTTTTTTTTAAACTTTATTGTATTCTATGTTTACTTTGGGGATAAATTGTTGATCCTGAATGGTAAGTTGGTTTCTTAGCTCCATGAGAAGCTAAGAAAGAAACAAAAAGTTTTTTTGGTTCATGTGAATTAAAGAGGGAGAAAAGTCAATTGTGTTTAGATCTTTACAATGTTTTCTGGTAGTAATTTGGTATTCAGAAGTGCTGAAGAAACTTTGGCAGAAAAATCAGAGGCATAGAGTAAGCCCAAAGTAGGACAGCAAAGGCATTATTCTGCTTAGTCAAGAAAATCTTTTTAAAATAGTAGTGACCCTTGGTGCTTTACCAAAGGTACTTTATTGTGACTTCATTTGGATGCAAGTCTGTATCAAAGTAATTAGAAAAACAAGGATTGAATATTAAATAGTGACTTTTAAAACAATTACAACGTTTTGTGATACCTCAGTTATTTTAAATTAAATTACACTAAAGATATCATATAATTTTCTAAAAGGAAGAAGATTGAGTAAATGTAATATTTATTACCACAAATTACTGTACATTAGAACCTTCAAGCAACATATAATTCATCTGAGTTATATATGGACATAACTCTAGTGTGGACATTTATGTCAGTGCTAATGCCAGCTTTAAAGTTGTGTTCCATTGTAAACAAAGTAAAATAACTTTAAACCTTTTACAAAGTTAAATGGGAATGTTGAAGGAAACAGATAATAAGAGTTTCCTTGAGTTTAAATATGAGTTGATAAAATTTTTTTTTTTTTGAGACAGTGTCTCACTTTGTTGCCCAGGCTAGAGTGAGTGCCATGGTGTCAGCCTCGCTCACAGCAACCTCAAACTCCTGGGCTCAAGCGATCCTGCTGCCTCAGCCTCCCAAGTAGCTGGGACTACAGGGATGCGCCACCATGCCCGGCTAATTTTTTCTATATATATTAGTTGGCCAATTAATTTCTTTCTGTTTATAGTAGAGATGGGGTCTCGCTCTTGCTCAGGCTGGTCTCGAACTCCTGAGCTCAAATGATCCGCCCACCTCGGCCTCCCAGAGAGCTAGGATTACAGGCGTGAGCCACCGCGCCCGGCCAAGTTGATAAAATTTAAGTTTAGGACATACCGCTAATGTAGAGATTCATTTCACAAAAGCTGTGGTAAGAATGAATGTGTAAGAAAAGGAAATGAGAGCATAATAAAGATAAGGAAATGAAGAAGTTGGACGGAGCTAGTAATCTGGAATAAATCCATAGGAATAAGAGCAGAGCTAAAAGTAGAATAGGGAAGTGATGATAAGTTGCCTGTTTCATGACTTAATATTCTTTATTTCTAATTCGTAGATAGTTTCAGAATACTGCTTATTTTTTTTTCTTTGTCTTGATCCTTTCCCTGAGCTTTTCCATAGCCCAAAGTGTTTGCTGGCAGGAGTAGGAAGATGTATCATCTCAGACTTTGAAACTAAAGAGTCTCAAGGGTATTCTAAGACTTTGTGACTTTAATTCTTAAATTTTGAGAACTTTTTAGTTTATATTGTGGTGGTTAAAAATCTTTCTTTTTTCAGTCACCTTCTCTCATGCTTATGTAATTGTTTTGCTCACTAATGGTATGACCACTAAAGAAAAGTGGAATGACTTATCGGGAATGTTATAAACAGAGTTTTAAGCATTGATTATATATTTAGGCAGTCTCTAACTTTTGAGATTTTTAATTTATTCCTTTCATTAAAGCTCTCTGGTGACCAGCAGACTTTTTCTGCCTTATATTTCTCTCCTAGTAAAAGAAATGCATCATTTTAAATAATTATTCATAGCAGTTAATCATTCGGATACTTGGAGCATAAAACTGGCAATGATTTTAGGAGGTAATCTAGTCCCATCTCATTTTGGTTACTAGCCAGGTATGGACAAATCACTTAAATATTCTGGGTAACATTGATTACTAAACTTATTTACCAAATAATGGTATGTTGTAGTAGGAAGAAAATGAGAATTAGAGTGAAAATCGGGAATTTCTTAATTTCAGAAGCTTGGTTTCTGCATTAGTAAAATGTTCTGTCTGTCAATAGATTTTGTAGGTGATATCTGGTTAATATATGTGAACATACTTTGTTAGTCCCAAAGTACTATAAAAATAAAATGACTGTGTTCAGTAATTAAGTGCCTTTTATGTACTAGACTGTCAGATGAAGTTTTGTTATCTCTTTTCTGGTTTTAATGTTTATTGTTTTTAAATCCCATAAATATACTTAGATCATTATGAACAAATGAAGCTGTTTTGTTGGTTATTTGGAAACTGGTGTATAACAATGAACAGTAAACTTGTGCTTTGTGATCTAATGTTGTCTCTGGATACAGAGTAGTGAGACCAATGTTATAATTGGTCGTGTTTTGCTCTTCAAAGTTGATCCATTTATGTTGAGTTCTACTTACAGGTGACTCAAGTAAAATATGTAGTAAAATAACAATTTAAAATAAATGTGTTCACTGAATATTTTAGCTATTTAAGCATGAATCTTGTTTTGATCTCTTAATATTTACTTTGCCTTTTTTTTTAATTTTTAAAATTTATTACAACTCCAGTGAGGATTACTTTGCTTTTTTATTTATATCAATGTTGATCATTATTTTCTCTGCTCTCCTCCTTTCAAAATTTAAATCATTTAGCCTTTAATGTTTAGAGTTTATGATATTTATACTGCTTCTTACTATATTGCAGTTAATATATCTAGTTGAAAATCCAGATGTATTATTTAATTGAATAAATAACATTTACCTTAAAAATGCTTCTTTTGTATTTTAAATATCATAACATTAAATTTATCCATCTATCTAGCTATATATCTAGCTATATATCCATCTGTATATTTTTTAAAGAGACGGATGGTGATCTGTAATCAGTGATCTTTGATGTTACTGTTGTAATTGTTTTAGGGCCCCACAAATTGTATACATATAAGAGGGTGAACTTAATAAATGTTGTGTATGTTCTGACTGCTCCACTGACTGGCTGTTTACCCTTCCTTTCTCCCTCTCTCTCTCTCTTTCTCCTCTTGGGCCTCTCTATTCCGTTAGACACAACAATATTGAAATTAGGCCAATTACTAATCTTGCAGGCTGGTGTGGTAGCTCCAGATGTGGCTCATGTCTGTAATCCTAGCACTTTGGGGCTAAGATAGGAAGATTGCTTGAAGCCAGGAGTTTGTGACCATCCTAAGCAAGAGTGAAACCTTGTCTCTATAAAAAATAGAAAAATTAGCTGGTTAGTAGTATGGGCCTGTACTCAGGAGGCTGAGGCAGGAGGATCACTTGAGTCCAGGAATTTGAGGTTACACTGAGCTATTATGATGCCACTGCGCTCTAGCTTGGGTGACAGCAAGACCCTGTCTCACAAAACAACAACAAAACAAAACCTTACAGTTGCCTCTAAGTGTTCAAGTGAAAGGAAGAGTCACAAGTCTCATGTATTAAATAGAAAGCTTGAAATGATTTAGCTTAGTGAGGAAGTCATGTCAAAAGTTGAGATGAGCCGAAAGCTAGACCTCTTGTACACAAGCAGTTAGCCACATTGTAAGTGCAAAGGCAAAGTTCTTGAAGGAAATTAAAAGTGCTACTCCAGTGAACATACAAATAAGAAAGCAAAAATAGCCTTATTGCTCATAAGGAGAAAATTTGAGTGGTCTGGATAGACCAAACCAGCTACAACATTCCCTTAAATGAAAAAACCGAGTCCAAAGCTAGGCTATTAACTCTTTCTAATTTCTATAAAGGCTGAGAGAGGTGAGCAAGCTGCAGAAGAAAAAAATTGAAGCTAGCAGAGGTTAGTTCATGAGGTTTAAGGAAAGAATTCATCTCTATAACATAAAAATGCAAGGTGAAGCAGCAGTGCTGATGTTGAAGCTACAGCAAGTTATCTAGAAGATCTAACTAAGATAATTGATGAAAATGGCTACTCTAAACAACAGATTTTCAATGTAGATGAAGCAGCCTTCTATTGGAAGAAGATGTGATCTAGGATAAACCAATGCCTGGCTTTAAAGTTTCAAAGGCTAGGCTGATTCTCTTATTAGGGGCTAATGCTGATGGTGTCTGTAAGTTGAAGCCAGTGCTCATTTATCATTCTGAAAATCCTATGGCCTCCCTTTAAAAATTTTTTTTTTTTTTTTTTAGTTTTTAGAGACAAAATCTCACTCTGTTGCCTGGGCTGGAGTGCTGTGCTGTGCTGTGATCATAGCTCACTGCAGCCTTGAACTCTTGGGCTCATAAGGCCCTCCTTCCTCAGTCTCCTGAGTAGCTGGGACTAGAGGTGTGTGCCACCATACCCAGCTCATTTAAAAATTTTTTAGTAGAGACAGAGTCCTGGCCTTAACCATCTTCCCACCTTGCCCTCCCAAGGTGCTGAGATTATAGCCATGAGCCACTGTGCCTGGCCCCTATGGCCCTTAAGAATTATCCTAGATCTACTCTGCATCTGCTCTATACATGAAGCAAAAAAGCCTGGATGACTATAGTATGGTTTACTGAAAATTTTAAGCCCATCGTTGAGAACTACTGCTCAGAAGAAAAGATTTCTTTTCAAATATTACTGCTAATTGACAAAGCACCTGGTCACCCAAGAACTCTGATGTAGAGATATACAAGGAGATTAATGTTTTCATGCCTGCTAACACAACATCCATTCTGCAGCCCATGAATCAAGTAATTTTGACCTTAAGTCTTATTATTTAAGACATACATTTTGTAAGGCGATAGCAGCCATAGATAGTGATTCCCCTGATTGATCTGGGCAAAGTAATTAAAAACCTTCTGGAAGGGATTCACCATTCTAGATACTATTGAGAACATTCATGATTTATGGTAGGAAGTCCAAGTATCAACATTAAGTAGAATTTGGAAGAAGTTGATTTCAGTCCTTATGAATGACTTTGAGGGGTTTAAGACTTTAGTGGAGGAAGTTGCTGCAGATGTGGTGGAAAGAGCAAGAGAACTGGAGTTAGAAGAAGAGCCTGAAGTTGTGACTGATTTGCTGCAATCTCATGATAAAACTTGGATCAGATGATGAGTTGCTTCTTATGCATATACAAAGAAAGTGGTTTCTTGAGATGGAACCTATTCGTGGTGAAAGATTATTGTGAAATGGCAACAAAGGATTTAGATTACATTCATTTAGTTGATAAAGTAGTACCAGAGTCAGAGAATATTGAATCTAATTTTGAAAGAAATTCTGCTGTGGATAAAATGCTATTACTCATGTTACAGAGAAACATTTTGTGAAAGAAGAAGAGTCAATCGATGTGGCTGACTTCATTATTGTCTTGTTTTAAGAAATTGCCCCAACCACACCAACCTTCAGCAACTACCACCTTGATTAGTCAGCAGCCATCAACATCAAGGCAAGACTTTCCACCAATAAGAGTATTATGACTTGCTGAAGGCTCAAATGATCATTAGTATTTTTTAGCAGTAAACTATTTTAAATAAGGTATGTACATTGTTTTTCTAGACATGATGCTTTGCACACTTAATAGACTACTCTGTAGTGTAAACATAACTTTTTTTTTTTTTTTGAGACAGAGTCTTGCTCTATTGCCCAGGCTAGAGTGCTATGGCGTCAGCCTTGCTCAAAGCAACCTCAAACTCCTGGGCTCAACCAGTCTTACTGCCTCAACCTCCCAAGTAGCTAGGACTACAGGCATGTACCACCATGCCTGGCTAATATTTTCTGTATATTTTTAGTCGTCCAACTAATTTCTTTCTATTTTTAATAGAGATGGGGTTTCGTTCTTGCTGGTCTTGAATCCTGAGCTCAACGATCTGCCCACTTCAGCCTCCCAGAGTGCTAGGATTACAGGAGTGAGCCACTGTGCCCGGCCTAAACATAACTTTTATATGTACTGGGAAACCAAAGAATATGTGTGATACTTACTTTACTGTGATATTCGCTGTATTGTAGTGGTTTGGAACAAAACCAGCAATATCTTCCTGTAGTTTTTTTTCAAGTCAGGTTTTTTCCCCTCACAGTGGTTACAAAGAAGAGCCTTTGTTTCATGTGTAGCCAAACTTGTATTTTACCTTTATGCTGCCTTTAAAACTGATTGCTATTTTTTGAAATTGACTTTTATTTGGGATCTATTTAAATAGTATAGTAAAACCTCAAATATAGTTAACCACTTATTAGGCTTCTTTTATGTTTTGTACTTGAATGATGTATCTGATGCTATTTCTGAATATTTTAAATCAACAATAACAGTTAAGAATTATATCCATATGTATAGTTTTTGTCAATTAAAAATAAATTTAAAACTTAAAAAAGAATTGTGTCCAAAGAGATTTTTGTAGTTTGTAACTTAACCTTCAGTAAATGAAAAATGAAATTTGACTGTAGTTTCTCCAGATTCTGATTAGTTGAGCTTTTACACATTTGTAATGGTGATCAACTCTAAAAATATTTTTATTTTATTTTATTATTTTTATTTTTTTTGTGACAGAGTCTTGCTCTGTTGCCCGAGCTAAAGTGCCGTGGCGTCAAGCTTAGCTCTCAGCAACCTCAAACTGCTGGGCTCAAGTGATCCTCCTGCCTGCCTCCCGAGTAGCTGGGACTACAGACGTTTACTACCATGCCTGCCTAATTCTTTTCTATCTTTTGGTAGAGATCGGGGTCTTGCTGTTGCCCAGGCTGGTCTCAAACTCCTGACCTCAAGAGATCCTCGTGCGTTGGCCTCCAGAGTGCTAGGATTATAGGCTTGAACCACCGCACCCAGCCTCAAATATATATTTCTTATTATGCTACACTTGTTCTTTCTTCCTGGTAAAAATGGTGATATAGTATGTGTAAAATACCATGGTGACAGACTAAATTATTTCAGCAAATGCTGTTAAAAGACACATAGAAAAGACCCCTAAAGAAATATTTTTTAGGAAAAATTAAACACTGAAAGTTTGCTGTACAGTTTGATTAAAGTACAGATGTTTCTAACACTTCTCAGCTTATAATGTTTGCTAGATTATGTTTCAATAATGAAGTACAGGTAGAACTGCTTTGTTGTGAACCACTGAAGGAAAGATGTATTGAAGGTTTATTCTCAACAGAAAATGACTTAGCAAAAGCAGTGTTTTATGAGAAAAGCACATAATAACCACTGATAATGTAATGCATTGACTGGAATTTTCAAAAGGAAATTGGAATAAGGTTGCAGTTTATTCACTTTATCATTTATAGGTAAGCAAAGGAAATTAAAGCAGAAAGTACACAGAGTATTAAGGTATAACTTTGTTATGATTAATTTTATAAAAATAATACTTTTAAAATATAGGATATAGATTATTTACAGTGTTTCCAAATGGGATAGGGAAGGAAAATTGAAAATCTTTGTTTCAGGCTGAGGGTTGTGGCTCATGCTTGTAATCCTAGCACTTCGGAAGGCTGAGGCAGGAGGAACACTTGGGGCCAGGAGTTCAGACCAGCCTGGGCAGTATCGAGATCCCATCTCTACAAAATAATAAGAAAAATTATCTGGGTGTAGTGGCGTGCATCTGTAGTCCCAGCTACTTCTGAGGCTGAGGCAGGAGGATCCTGTCATCCCAGGGGTTTAAGGTTGTGGTGAGCTATAACGATGCCACTGTGCTCTAGCCTAGGCAAAAAAGAGAGACCCTGTCAAAAATCTTTAACAGAATACTAGCAAACTGAATTCAACAACACATTAAAAAGATCATTCACCATGATCAAGTGGGATTCATCCCAGGGATGCAATGATGGTTCAACATACGCAAATTAGTAAACATGATACCTCACATTAATAGATCCACAAACAAAAACCATGTGATCATTTCAACTGATGCTGAAAAAGCATTTGATAAAATTCAACATGCCTTCATGATAAAAACTATCAAAAAACTGTGTATAGAAGGAACTTACTGCAACATGGTAAAAGCCATATATGACATACCCACAGCTAGTATTAGGCTGAATGGGGAAGAACTGAAAGCCTTTCCTCCAACATCTGGAACAAAACAAGGATGCCCAGTTTCACCACTGTTATTCAACATAGTACTGAAAGTTCTAGCTAGAGCAGTCAGACAAGAGAAAGAAATAAAGGGCATCCCAACTAGTTGGAAAGGAAGTCAAATTAGCCTTGTTTGAAGACTATGTGATATTGTATCTAGTGAAACATAAAGACTCCACCCAAAAACTATTAGAACTGATAAACAAATTGAGTAAAATTACAGGATACTAAATCAAAATACAGAAATCAGTAGCTTTTCTATATGCCAACAATAAACAATCTCATTGTAGCTTTTTTTTTTTTTTTTTTTTTGAGACAGTCTCGCTCTCTTGCTCGGGCTACAGTGCCTGGGCGTCAGCCTAGCTCACAGCAACCTGAAACTCCTGGGCTCAGGTGATCCTACTGCCTCAGCCTCTCAAGTAGCTGGGATTACAGGCATGTGCCTCCATGCCCGGCTAATTTTTTTCTATATATTTTTAGTTGTCCAGCTAATTTCTTTCTATTTTTAGTAGAAAAATCTCACCCCAGTTAAAATGGCTTTTATCAAAAAGGCAATGAGGAATGCCGGTGTGGATGTGGAGAAAGGGAAACCCTCATACACTGTTGGTGGGAATGTAAATTAGTGCAACCACTATGGAGAAACAGTATTGAGGTTCCTCAAAAACTAAAAATAGTACTACCATATGACCCAGCAATCCCACTGCTGGGTATATATCCAAAGGATGGGAATTCAGTATATCAAAAAGATACCTACATTCCCATGTTTATTATAGCACTATTCACAATAGCCAAGATGTGGAATCAACCTAAGTGTTCATCAGCATATGAATGGATAAAGAAATTGTGGTGCATATACACAGTGGAATGTTATATAGCCACAAAAACAATGAAATCCTGCCATTTGAAACAATATGGATGGAACTGGAGAACATTATGTTAAGTGAAATAAGCCAAGCACAGAAAGGTAGACAAATCTCACATGTTCTCACTCATATGTGGGAGCCAAATATTAAAAACAATCTCATGGAGATAGAGTAGAATGATAAGTTACCGGAGTCTGGGAAGGGGCACTGGGGAGGGGAGCATAAAGTGGGGATGGTTAATGGGTGCAAAAATATAGTTAGATAGAATGAACAATATTTGATAGCACAACAACAGAGTATAATAATAAGTCAGGATATACTTTAAAATAACTGAAAGAGTGGAACTGGAATATTCCTAAAACAAATTTAAATGCTTGATGGATACCCCAATTGCCCTGATTTAATTAATTCACATTGTATGCCTGTATCAAAACATGAGATGTACCCCATAAAGACCTGCAATTATTATGCATTTATAATAATTAAAAATTAAAAAACCTAAAAGAAAATCTTTGTTTCAGTTTGCTGTTTATTGCCTGCCTGGCTGAAATTTGTTGACCTTTCTTTAATAAGTGGCTGTTAGTGATGTGTTTACCAACTAGGTATTTTTGAGAAAATTTAATCTGTCCCTTTAAGATTAAAAGGAAATTTTAATGGTGAGTGAATTTCTGAAGAAATTTGAATTATAGAGAAAGCATTTTGATGACGAAGGTTTGGAAATGTATGCCTTATATAATTTTATAGCTGAAAATGATCTGTGTCATCCACTAATATTTTATCTGCACGCTTAAAACTCTTAGAAACAGAAATTTCTTGTTTTGAAGTCATTGTGTCAGGGTTCTCCAGAGAAACATTATTAATAGAATGTATATACATATATTGGGAAATTTCTTATAAGGAATTGTCTTAGGTGATTGTGGAGTCTTGAAAGTCCAAAATCTGCAGGGTAAGGCCCAGGGAGCAGTTGCAGGGACCAAAAGCAGTCTGCTGACAGAATGCTTCCTGCTGGGGGAAGATCTGTTTTTATTCTATAAAAACCTTCAACTGATTGGATGAAGCTTACCCATATTTTGGATGGTAATATGCTTCACTCATAATTCTCCTATTTAAATGTTAATTTAATCTAAAAAAAACACCTTCACAGAAAAAATAATCCAGAATAATGTTTGGCCAAATAAATATTTGGGCCCTGTGGCTCACTGAAGATGACACATAAAATTAACCATCATAGTCAGTTTCAGTGAGATTTGAACCTATTTGTTAAAAAAAACATAAAGATGAAGTATTTTCTGATTAGTTTGTAAAAATAACAAACTGACATTAAGGAAATTTACCAAAATTTTAACATAAACCTTTGTATATTGGTGGATGGGGTTGAAAAATGAATTAGAAAGTATAGTCAACAGTGATTTTTTTTTTTCAATTGAGATCTTTGTATATTTATGAGGTATCTTTTGTTTTCCTACCTATGACAACCACTAAAAACTAGATATTATAGTTTAGAATTAAGACCTTCAGATTATTTCACCATTAAGTGTTAAACCTGGATTTTAGAAATAATGAAGCATATTTGATTCATTGCTTTCACTAAAACTATTGGTAATATTATAAAAGTCATGGCCCAAAGGCTTTTGTTAAATTAGTAAAAAAAAAAAAAAATTAAATGAAAGTTTATTTAATTTATATAGTTTTAAAGTTTCTATTTTTATGGATTTAATAACCATACAATTTAGTAGTATCATATTTAATATATAAATAAGTACAGTTATAGTAGAGGTATTTGTTCAGATTTTTTACTGATGGGGTTTATGATGAAAAAATTCAGGCCCCCTAAAAAAAGTTTAGAGACTTCATCTAGAGGATAAAGAAGTATAATATTTATTTGATGAAGAGGATTTCTTGTATGAAGACAAGCCTTTGAAGCAGTTTGGGAAAATGAGTGAAGATTGTTTCAGCTTCAGAGTGTCCTTTGTGGAATTGTTTTTGGTTGAGACTTTTTCAATTTGATAGAGAATTTCAGTTTGTAATTATTTTAGGACATATTATGCAGATTAAGTTTACTGAGCAGTGCATTTTCTTGCTGCGTTCAAATGATAATCAGAAAGTTGCTTAGAGGGATAGAAAAGTTGCTTAGAGGGATAGAATTAGAGTAATAATCCCAAGCTATGACTTGATAAATTCTGTCTCTGTTGTTTAGAGAGAATTTGCCTTTAGGAGTAAAATTTTATAGTAAAATGTTTTAAGGTAGAAGAGAGATTAAAGATAAAGGGAGGGATTTCATTTGAAAATAACAAATGTGATTAAACCATGGGTGATTTTTTTAAAAACCTGGAAGTATAGAAAGGGATGATATTTGAATATTTTTTAGTATTGTAGAGTTTTGATATGTGAGAAGGAGAGAGCAGTTATTAGTTATTAGTCTATTTGGAGATTATTCTTAAAGGGAAAGGGTATTAATCATTTCTATAGCAGCAGGTAGAAGGAAATATCTTTAAAGATTGAGAGAGCTTTGCAGGGCAATAATACTGTTACATGTTAGTAACTGTTACATGTTAGTGCCTTGTTTACTGCATTACAGAACATTTTAAATAACATCACTGCAGTCCTATTAGGGGGGGTGATGGGGTTCTCATTTTAAGGTGGAAAAAAGTTCAAAGAGCCTTGATAACTTGCTCAGTGGCAGATGCTAGAATTCGAACTCGGGTATATTCAGTTTTTTTCAGCTAAACAGTTCATTCCCTGCCTTCTGTGGTGCCAAGCATTGTTATTAGGCCTTGGGGTTTCAGAGTTGAACAAATAATATGTGATTTTTGCCCTCAGTATAGTATGACAAGTGAGTAAGATAGTAATTTTAGGAAAACTTGGGGACTTAGAGAAAGGCCATTTATCCTACTCTGAGTGCTTAGGACCATTTTCTGGAGGAGATAATAATGCCTGAACTGAGTCTCAGATGGGGAATAAGATCCCTGTGGTCCAGTAGCTAGGAATCGGCGATCTCTCAAAGGGGGGATAAGAATTGATTACAAAAAGGTGACCAAGGGAGGATGTTGCAACCAGGGGAAACCATGTGGGTGGTAAAGGCATTTAGGCATAAAGTAGTATGATTTATGCTTAGAAGCCTATTTCTGAGTCTTAAGGGGTGAGGTGAATGGGGACCAGCAGATTAGCCTTGTTTTTTTTCCTTTATACCTCATTACTTCTCTGTACAAAAATCAGAAGCTGATTAAAATACGTGTGGATAAAATTTGAGGCTTTAAAAATATGTTTTAATCTTCCTTTTCTAGGATCAGTTTGACAGCTTAGACAAGCATACACAATGGGGAATTGACTTCTTGGAAAGATATGCCAAATTTGTTAAAGAGAGGATAGAAATTGAACAGAATTATGCGAAACAATTGAGGTAAGTTAAAATATTTTTCATTTCTTAGAAATGAAATTACATGCTTAAACAGTTGCATGAATATTAGATAAATGTGGTATTCCAGAGGTTAAATTGTATGTTCTTCATCAGAGTTAGATGGAATTAGGTAACTGGTCTGTTTTAATGGTTGATTTAATTATTGCCAAGTGTAGTACCACAAGGAATATTGGCTAGCTAGATCTTGAGTAGCTTTCATTCCAGAAAGACACTTAAAAATCCTAAAGTCAGGGAGCAGAATGACAGGAAAAAGAAATACCTAGGTGTTATTCTGTGTTTTACTCTTTTATTCTTCTATGACTTTTTACTTTAGCAATCTTATTGAACATTTCATCAGTGTTTCTCTTCAGAGTTTGTAAGAATTGGAAATTGTGTGCTGAGTTTCTGTCAGTATTCAGATATATATTACTGGTGCAAGTGATTTTAGAATATGTGTGTTAGAAGATAAAAGTTTTAAATGAAAAATTTCAGCCTTAAGACTGATAGAATTAGTCTTAAGACTAATAGCCTTAAGACTTATAGCCTTACGACTTAAGCCTATAGCCTTAAGCCTGTAGCCTTAAGTCTTAAGACTAACAGCCTTAAGACTGAATTAATGTTATATTTTGCTCAAACAGAAAAATCATTATTGTTAGATCAAAACTTGACAAGTAGTTTTGTGGGAACTTTTTCAATAAAGATGGTATTTGAAGTCTGAAGACTAGATACCAGTATAAGGTTCTAACTGTAGGGCTTAGGACTCTTTATATTGCAAGTGGACAAAAATCCAGCTTAAACAAGCACACATGACTTAAAAGTCCAGGTGTATTTTGATTCAAGGGTCAGATATCTCTAGGTCCCATATGTTGGCTCTGCACCCTCTTTTTGCCTTTACTCTCAGGTTTCATTCTATAACATCATCTCTACTCCCTTAGCTCTAGACTCGAGTCCCAGTCCTTCAGCATCTCAGCCCATGCTTGTCTTTTGTAGATTTCTAGCTTTCGCAGTGATTTCACCACTGCTCACTCACTTGGTGTGTATTTCTTGTGCACTGCAGTTTTCAAGAGAGTAGAATGCTATTGCTCAGATTCGTTAGATGGTGAGCGCTCTAGGTCTTTGTTCTAAAATCACTTCTAGAAAAAAAATAAGATGCATTAGAATGATTACCAAATAGCAAAGAGCCCAGCACTTGCTTTGGGACCCAGGACTCACAGGGTTCTAGAAGTAAGTGATTCTTCCAGCTTATGTTTTCTTCTGATTAAATTGTTAAGTGTGTGCTGGTTGTAAACATTTTCAGATTTTGTATTATGGTGAGTAGTACAATTATTTCATTATATATTACAATGCAGTAATAACAGAAATAAAGTATACAATAAATGTAGTGCACTTGAATCATCCTGAAACCATCCTCTTCTGGTCTTTGGAAAAATTATCTTCCATAAAACTGATCCCTGGTGCCAAAAAGATTGGGGATCACTGGTCTATAAGGATACATCCTAAATTTTTTTACAGTGGTTATTACCCCCGTGGAATGGGAATAGGAAGATGAAAAGGAAGGAATGTTTTATTTCATACGCTTTTGTTGAATTGTTGATACCTTTTCAGTGATTGTGTATTACTTTTGTAACTTAAAACTTTTGTTCTTAAGTGATATGGTATGTATCTTAAGTATCTTAAGTATACTTATGGTATACTGCAAAAGAGAATCCTATCACAAATTATAAAATAAAATCGACAATTTATAAGATAAAACTGCAGCAATCTAGAATAATAAACTATCTAGGATAACTCAAACTTCAAAGGTTTCAGAATGGCTAATTTTCTGCTAGAGTAACAGGACTCACCTAATCAAATGGCAGACTTGTTTGCCTTTCTGTCTTTTCCAAGACTGATAATAACCATAGGGTATTGTCATTAACATTTATCATACCATTTTCATGTACTTGCAAAAAAGGAATTTGAATAACACTTCATTGAAGCAAGGGTGGCTAGAACCCACAATTCATGATATGAAAAATAGAATTTTGTAATGAAAAAGTGGGTTTTATTATGCACAGATGCTCTAGATCAATGATTTGCATCTTTTAAGGAATGCAGCATACTTAAGGAATTTGGCACATTTCCATTCTTACAGTGGCTGTCAATAGCAGTGATTCTCAACAAGGGCAGGATTATTAGACAGTGTTGAGGTATGAGGAATAAGGAAGAGTTGGGAGGAGGCACGTTTAATTTGAAACCATCTACTCCTCCCCGCCCCCTACATTGAGATTTGCTGCTTGGAAAAATACTTAGTAAACCAATGAATTATCAGCTGCTGTTTATAGTATGTGTTTTGTCCAAAGGGATGAGGTTTGACTTTTTTATTTTCTCTTCTTTAATGGGAAACATTCTTTTGGTTCACTCCCCCTATTTTTGCTATTGCAGAGGATAATTTCTTTCATAGGTAATAACTTTTTTCCTTCTAAATAATAATTATATTCAGGATATTAGAAATTTACATTAATCTTTGGTACCCCCAGATTGTTTTCTTCTTTTATTCCTTTATTCTTCTGTTTTTGTGTTTTGATGGCTTTGGCTTACCTTTATTTTGGTTTTTGGTTTTGATTGATGTTTAGTATTCGTTTGAGGATGGGAATAAATAGAAAATAAAACATCTAATCATGTTTGGATACATAGATAATTGAAGCATGTCCATTTTGATTCCTGCTAAATGTGACTTCAGATTACTTGGTGGAATGCTTTGGGTTGCAAAGGTATAAACAATTGAAATCAGTCATTCTTTTGATAAACTTATACTGTTGTATTATATGGCAGAGATTAAAATTTTTAAGTAGAAAAAGATGCCCTATATAGGTATGTATCACTTTGTTTTTTTCTAGTAAAAATAATCATAATGTTAAATTCTATCACAGGTATTGCTATATGAAATTATATTCCCAAACCTCCACTCCAGAGCACACAGTTTTGTTTCAAATGTGGCAGTGTGGTATAGTGAAAGAGAAATAGACTGGAAGACAGGAAACCTTCTTATCTCAGCCAGAGCAGAAATCTCTCTGAATTCCTTTTGATCATAGACTATACTATGTGTATTTCTGTACCCATGCCAAACCTGGCACCACAGCTGGTACCTCTAGAGCTGAGTGAATGAATATAAGTTGAATGAATAAATGATTGAATGATCTATATTTTGGTTTAGTTTAGAAATTAGGATCTTTGACCATACACTGAAACTTTGACCATGTACTGCATTCTATTAATACTGGAGTTTGGTGTCATGTATATCCTTGTGATAAGGTTATTAGTCTACCAAGAGCTGTTCCAAATATTTAGGGCAGGCTTAGATACAGAATAATCCAAATATAACTGGTCTCTATTTTATTCTTGCTTTTTACTTTCTTGTGCCTATTTATCAGAATTTGCTTTCTATATAACTTTATTTAGTCTCAGAAGAACCCAGGGAACCCATCTTTGTACTGACTTTCTGAAAATAGAGATTATTTTCATTCTTTGGTATGCTATTGTTTAACTCTTGACTGCTTTGGCCTTCCCTGAGTTTTTGATCAACTGCTTACTGTAGTAAACTCTAAAAGTGGCACCAGGATACAAGCAGGAGGAACTCTTCCTCATATTTTGAAGTTTAGATTACCTTTCTTTATAGAGTTAGCACCTGTGGGAACTCTTCTATTCCTGTAAGTTCCCAGTAGTTACTCAGTCTGCTTGAGTACATATCTGTATTTGTATCAGATGACTTATTCCCTAAATAATTTTTGCCTCTTATTTCTAGAATATAATCTCCTCACTAAAACGTAAACTCCATCATCAGAGAAATGCAAATCAAAACCACAATGAGATGTCACTTAACTCTAGTGAGAATGGCTTTTACTAAAAAGTCCCAAAACAACAAATGTTGGCGTGGATGTGGAGAGATAGGAGCACTCATACACTGCTGGTGGGACTGCAAACTATTAATAGTACAACCTCTATGGAAAGTAGTATGGAGATACCTCAAAGAACTAAAAGTAGAACTCCCATTTGATCCAGCAATCTCACTACTGAGTATTTACCCAAAGGAAAAAAAGACATTCTATAAAAAAGACATCTGCACTCGAATGTTTATAGCAGCACAATTCATAATTGCAAAGATGTGGAAACAATCCAAGTGCCCATCAATACATGAGTGGATTAATAAAATGTGGTATATGTATACCATGAAGTACCACTCAGCCATGAAAAAAAGAGGTGAACTAATACCTCATGTATTAACCTTGATGGAACTAGAAACCATTGTTTTAAGTGAAGTATCACAAGAATGGAAAAACAAACACCACATGTACTCACCATTAAAGTGGCACTTATCAATCAACATGTATGCGCACATATGGAAATAATATCCACTGGACAAAAAGCAGGTGGGGGGGAGGGGATGGGTAAATTCACACCTAATGAGTACAGTGCACACTATCTTGGGGATGGGCACGAATAACTGATTCAAATAGTACAAAAGCAATTTATGTAACCAAAATGTTTGTACCCTGTAATATTCTGAAACAAACAAAAAAATGTAACTCCGCCAGGGGAAGGAAATGTTGTTTATTCTATTCATTGCTTATTCCTAGTTCCTAGAACAATGCCTGGCACAGAGCAAGTAGTTTATTGGTAGTTACTTAACACTTAATATATCAGCACTATTCTGAGTGCTTTATACATATCGACACATTTCATTTTCCTAAAAACCCAGTGAGGTATCAGTACTATTTCACAGATTAGAAAACAGGTACAGAGAGGTTGAGAAAGAGAAAGCTGGTTTCAAATCTGGCTGCAGAGTTTTGCATTATGCTGCTATTGCATTATACTGCTTCTCAGCATGGGACGAATGAATCATGCTTTATTGAGAATTTTTTTCTGTTACCAATACCTAGTACATCTTTGGGTCTGTAAAGAATTTTACTGCAGACAAAAATAAATTATCTAAAACCTGTATAACATATATTTTCTAGTGAACATATTTGTTTTTAATGTAACAATTACAGAAATTTGATTAAAACATAAAATATGAATTAAATTATGTACTTCATAAATTTAGGTCTAGTTGTATATTTTTCCATAAAGATAGAAGCTTGTTTGATTTTCTTTTCTTAGGTCTTTTAGGCATAAATACTTAAACCCTCTTATTTTTTCATGTCATCTGTCTATTCAGCATCTGTCACTAGTAGAGGTATAAAAATTGAGAATGAAGCATGTCATTTTAAAAAACAAATATATTCAGAATTTGTTCTAATATATAGTAATTTATGGGGTCATGACTTAGTTTAATGTTTTAAAAATTGTGGTAAAATATGCATAAAATTTATTATCTTAACCGTTTTTAAGTATATAGTTCAGTAATGTTAAGTATTTTCACATTGTTGTGCAACTAATCTCCAGAATTTATTTATCTAGGTACCTCATATAAGTGGAATCATACAGTATTTTTGTGACTAGTTTATTTTATGATGTCCTTAAGGTTTATTCATATTGTAGGATGTATCAGAACTCCCTTTTTAAGGCTGAATGATATTCCATTGTATGTATTGATGGATCATATAGTAATTCAGTGTTTGACTTTTTTGAAGGAAGCGCCTTACTGTTTTTGACATTGGGTAAAAAGATTTTACATTTCACCAGCAATGCACGGAGAAGATTCCAGTTTCTCCACATCCTTGCCAGTACTTGTTATTTTTGGGTGTTTTGCTAGTAGCCATCCTAATGGGCATGAGGTGATATACTTCGTTGTGGTTCTGATTTGCATTTCCCTAATGGTTAGCGATGTTAAGCATCTTCTGTATGTTTATTGGCCATTTGTATATCTTTGGAGAAATGTCCATTCATGTCCTTTGCTCATTTTTAAATTGGTTTTTTTGGTGGTTGTTGAATTTTAGGAGTTCTTTATATATTCTTGGTATTAACCCTTAGTCAGATATATGACTTGCAAATTCTTTCTCCCATTCTGTAGTTTGCCTTTTCATTATGTTGATTGTGTCCTTTGATGCACTGAAGTTTTAAATTTTGATGTAGTCTAATTTATTTTTATTTTTGTGGCCTGTGTTTTGGTGTCATATCCAAGAAATCATTGACAAATTCAATGTCCTGAAGCTTTTGTCATGTTCTCTTAAGAGTATCATAGTTTTAGGCCTTTGATGTATTTTGAGGTAATTTTTGTAGTGGTGTAAAAGTAAGGGTCCACCTTTATTCTTTTGCATATGGATATCTTTTATGTTAAAAAGTTTTCCACTGTATGGGAGGAGATTTTGTAAGTGATGGAAACTCCAGCTTGTGCTAATTTAAGCATAATGGGAAATTTATTTATTGCTTTTATTGATCTTTATTGATTTTAATTTCTTATTGAAGAAGTTGAACAGTTAAGCTACTAGAAAGCTTGGCATACAGCTTAGATCACAGAAAAAATAAAGACAGTATCTGAAATGTAGCCAGAGCTCTTTGTCTTTTTTTTTTTTCTTTTGGTGCAGTCTGGCTCTTTCCACATGACAGGAAATACAGACACTAATAGTGCCAGTTTTATGCCTCAGATTCAACTCCTAGACTGGCCTCAAAGCTTTGTCAGCTCCAAAGTCTTAAAAATTCCAGAAAGGAAACTCATTGGTCCGGCTAGATTCAGTTTTCTGTCTTTGGGTCACTTAACTGAGCACACAAATATAGAGCTATTTGTGTTAATCTGGCAGCTCTTAAATAGGTTAAGATAAGGGGTGCTAGTCGATTAGTCTTAGGTCTCTAATATTACCCTTTGCCAGAAGAAATAGTATGATTTGTATCCTATTGTATAAATAAATAGGATATTGATCATCTGTTAAATAATAATTAGAACTCAGCCTCTCAAATGTTGAGAGGTTAAAAATGTGTAGAGGTGATTCTCAGGCTTTTAAGATCTTGTAGATATTTTATATTCTAGCATTTAACTACAAAATGTATTTTTAGTAAAAGTGAATTAAAGTTTTAAGAAATTATTTGGAATATTTTATAATTTTCAGTAAAACCTAAAAATGAATATAAACATGATACAACTAGGATGGATGAAAAGATTAGAATCAATAATGTCTTACATATAAACTGTTATCATAATTGGTCTCTTAGAGAATCTGTGGATTTAGAAGAGGGGAGAAAATTTTGAAAAAATATTAGCCTAGGGAAAGTGACATTAAGGGCAAATTTCCTGAAAGACATGAATTGCCTAAAATATTTTTAGTTTAGAAACAACCTGAATGCTCTACACATATATACACAAAGTAGTTTAAGATAAACTACTTTGAGATATTTTAGCTAATAAACATGTTATGTTAAAACTGCAAAGCAGGGATTTGTGGGACTTAGTTAGCCATTCACTCTTTGGTATAACTTTTTGCTGACTTTAGACTGTTTTCTTAGAAGCCCAACTGAGATCAGATGTTTTGGGGGAATAAATTCTTCTTATGTGTTTTTATTAGTTTTTAAAAAACATATGAAAACAGTATATGATCATTGTAGCATATTTAATTAGAATCCCTTCCCAGTTCCTTTGCCTAGAAGTGAGTACTGTTATTAATATAATTTGGAATGTCTTCTTTCAGAACATATGTTTTCCAAGAATAGAAGTTTTGATTTGGTGGAAAACTAGAACAACATTGTAGACCATGCTACAGATTTTCTAGTTGCAGGGTTGACTTGAATGGAGTCTTTAGTGACTTGTGTGTGGTATCTGAGGGCTATGGATATTTAGAGTTTGGGAAGAGTTGCCTGTAGATGGGTTAGTTTACATACAGGGAGGCAAGAGGGATTTATTTAAAAAATTGCTTAGGACTAACCCTGCATGCTTAAAAGGTAAAGGTAAAGTTACTTTTTTTCTCTTCTTCCTTCTTGTGTTTATATGTGTTCTTCCTTTCAGAAGCTACAGTTCAAATTAGTGTTAAGCTATGTTTAAGGTATGTTACGACTTTTGTGGTTAACCTTTGTAGTAGTCAGAATTCTTTTAAGTGCCAGAATCTCAACTCGGATTGATTTAAGGAAAGAAAGGAATTTATTGTCTTATATGACTGAAAATTTCAGGGATCCATGTATTCAAGAGAAGTGTTAAGGATCTTTCTTCTCTTGGTTTTGCTTTTCTCTCTCTCAGTTTAATTCCCAAGTAGACTTTCCCCCCATGGCTCTAGGATTATGTCCCGTCAATTTAACAACTTCAGCAGAAAGAGAACATCTTCCCAAGAATTACAATAGGAATTTTAAGATCGACTTTCATTGGCCTGGATGAATGGGTCTGGATCAAATCAATACTCCTGGACCTTAATTTGTGGCCAGCCCCACTGCAGGTATATAGACATGACAATCAAGAAGCTGTATTTTAGGATATATTAGACTATACTGGGATAATAAATTCCAAATAAACTTTACACTACTAAAAGCTTATTTCACACTAATGCAAAGTCTTAGGTGACTGACTCTCTAGGGCAGCTGATGTGGTAACTCAACAGTCTATTCTGTTTCCATCTTCATCTCATCATGACGCTTTCTAGTTACACAAAACTCACAGCCCATTATATAGAATTGACCATGTGGTCTTGCCTTACTGCTAGGGGCCTGGGAAGTGTGTGAAACAACATGGTTTTTAATGAGCATAAATGTGTCTGCCACAAGCTGTTATAAAGAAGAAAAATAGTGATGCAGGTAGATAAAACAAATGTCTACTACATCTTGGGACTCTAAACAGTGTTTAAAATGTTAATATACAAAAATGCAACGAGAGTTTGAAACTACTCACTCTATGAAATGTTTTTTGCCTGGGTTTGACTTGTTTTTGTTTAAAGTAATTCATGAGTTTGGGTTTGAAAACGACTGACTTTAAAAGTAATTTCTAGACTATAAAACCCACTTATAGGTTGGAAATTACGGTTACCATAACCACACTGCTAAGTTAATCAGTTATCTGCTAATAGCTAAATTCCATGAATATTTTAGGTATGTGTTTTATTATTTCTTGGATGAATTGACTGTTTTCTTAGAACTTCTTTAAAAAAATCTTGTGTTCAGTGAAAGACTCTCTTGGGTTTTCTGAGTTATCTATATCAGTGGTTGCCAAACTTTTTAAAATAAAGTGCCACATAATAGTTTAGTCTTTGTGGGCCATATGTTACAACTTCTCAACTCTGCTGTCTTTCATCTCTGTTGTAGTAGTGCAAAAGCAGCCATAGACAATAAGTACATTATCTTTAGCCACCTTTGCATTTTACATTTCTTGAGTAGCCTCATTCACATTCATTATTTTAACTATCTGAAGTGTTGGAATCAGATTTGAAGTAGGTTTTGGCTTTGCCTGTTATTAGCTCTGTGACCATAGGCAAGTTACTAAATTAATATTTCTGAGTTCTGTAAATTAAGGCTAATAATACTTGCTTGCAATTGTTGTAAGCATACATTTATATGTAAAGAGTCTAGCATAAAGATTGGCAAATAATATATGGTTGACAAATGGTAGCTCCTTTTGTTTTTGTTAATCTTCTTCACACATGTTGACTCTCACATCTGTGTCTTGATGCCAGAAGTTTCTTTAGAGTTCCAGTTTTTACCACATATCTCTATTGGACATTTTTATTTAGCTGTTTTATAGTGGCAGTTATGAAGCATTCAGCTACAAGTAACAGTTTTCTTAAATACCAAGAAGTTTGGAAGCAAGGAATTCTAGACTTAGGGGTATTTTCATGAATCTCTTGGTGTTCTCCCTCATGGTTGCAAGATACTGCAGTTGCTTTAGGCATTCTGACCTGACAGATCTGTATGCAAAGCAATAAAAAAGAAGTGGGAAGAAGAAGGGTCTAATGTTTGTGTAATGTTATTTTCCTTTTTATTATAGAAGTTATCATTTAAAGAAAAAGCTAATTAGGAAATAGAATTTATAGTACTTGAACATGTTAAGGTGGGAGAAACTTGAAAAAGTGTAGTGATTGGCCAATTTTTGCCTAGTGTCTAAACTCTAAATGGATAGTGGTGCCATTCATGTGAGGAAAAAAAATAAAGCCTTGTAGAAGATAAATTCCATTTTGGACTTACTGAATTTGAGGTGCTTTTGGCAGATAGACTGCCTACCCAAAAGCCATTCCTTCTCTTATAGCAGCTTTATTGAGATATAATTCATAAACCATACAATTCTTTCTTTAAAAGCAATGGTTTTTAGTATATTCACAAACTTGCACAACCATCAACGGTATCAATTTTAGAATATTTTCATCAACCCCGAAAGAAACCCTGTACCCATTCGCAGTCATTTCCTCTTCCCCCATGCACTGGCAACCACTAATCTATTTCCTGTCTCTGTGAGTTTGCCTATTCTAATTAAGTCTTCTATTCATCATCTTTTTCTCATCTTCCTTTTAGAGCTGTCTTTTAGAAAAGACTGTAGGTCATGCACAATTACTAGTTTGCTAGCTATGACTCATCACTTTCTGTCAGTCTAATACCTGAAATAATTAATGTGTAGCCCATAGTATCTTTGCAGTATTTGGGTGAATTAATAAATTAATTCATTCATAGCATTGAGTTTGGGTAGTGTTTCAGGGAACCATGATTAAGAACCACTGGCTAAAAGTATTTTAGAATTCCTTAACCTGACTTCTCTGGCTCACATTTGATGTTGCAGCAACATTGAACCCGCTCCTAGTTCTTCATAAATCCTGTTTTTTCCCTTTCTTTGCCCATTAGATCTTCTCTATTTGGAACCCCACTCCCAAGATTTTCCAGTTGCTTAATTTTTTTTTTCTTTTCTTGTTTTTTTTTGAGACAGAGTCTCACTCTGTCACCCTGGGTAGAATGCAGTGGCTTCATGGCTCACTGCAACCTCAAATTCCTGGGCTTAAGTGATCCGTTTGCCTCAGCCTCTTGGGTAGCTGGGTCTACAGGTGCTTGCTACCATGCCATGCCTGGCTAATTTTTCTATTTTTAGTAGAGAATGGGGTCTTGCTTTTGCTCAGGCTGGCCTGGATCTCCTGAACTCAAGCAATCCTCCCTCCTCGGCCTCCCAGAGTGCTAGGATTACAGGCGTGAGTCACCGTGCCTGGTCAGTTGCTTAATTCTTGTTTACTTTTTTTTCCTTTTTGAGACAGAGTCTTACTCTGTTGCCGGGGCTAGAGTGCCATGGCGTCAACCTAGCTCACAGCAAACTCAAAGTCCTGGGCTCAAGCAGTCCTTCTGCCTCAGCCTCCCGAGTAGCTGGGACTATACAGGCATGTGCCACCATGCCCAGCTAATTCTTATATATATATATATAATTTTTTTTTTTTAGTTGGCCAATTAATTTTTTTCTATTTTTAGTAGAGATGGGGTCTCACTCATGCTCAGGCTGACCTGGAACTCCTTGAACTCAAGCAGTCCTCCCTCCTCCGCCTCCCAGAGTGCTAGGATTACAGGCGTGAGAGCACCACACCTGGCCTCTTGTTTACTTCTTTAGGTTCAATCAGGGAATCAGAATTGTCACCATACCCACTTGCCCTGGGGAAAACCCTTCTACAGAGCCCCCAATTCTTACCATGTAATGTTTTATAAAAGTGTCTATATATTTGATTTCTCTAGTCTGGGGATCTTTGAATTTTTTATTGATCATCTGTAAAAAAAATGTTTTCACATATACCTGCCTAGTTATTTATAATTTATGTGCATGTACTAGTGTAGTGATATATTAAATATTAATAAAGCTTTTGATAAAAAATATATAAATGTGAGGCATAATGCTTTCACCCTGCACCTTATTTTACAACCAGTGATAACTATGAATTTCTTTTTTCTTTTTTCTTTTTTTTTTTTACTGAAACAAGAGTCTTGCTCTGTTGCCCTGGGTAGAGTACAGTGGCATCATCATCATTATAGCTCACTATAGCCTCAAACTCCTGGGCCCAAGCGGTCCTCCTGCCTCAGCCTCCTGAGTAGATGGGACTATAGGCGTGCACCACCACGCCTGGCTATTTTTTTTCTATTTTTTGTACAGAGAGGTCTCGTTCTTAGTCTTGGACTCCTGACCTCAAGCGATCTTCCTGCCTTGGTCTCCCAGGGTGCTAGGATTACACTAGCTCGAGCCATTATGCCCAGCAAACTATGAGTTTCTTGATGGAAGGAATTCAGTCAATGTTGATCTGAACTCTTTTCTCAGTGTCTTGCCTCTTCTTTATCCACCTCTTATTGGGTCTTCCCTGTCTTTGTATATCTTTATCATAGCACTTACCATGTTATATGTTATAATTATTGGTATATACTTGTATCCTTTCAATAGAGTGTGAGTCTCATGAGCATTTCATTTCTTTCATTTCTGATGCTCCCAGTATCTTAAGATGCACAGTGCCTAGCAGGTGGTAGACAATTATTTGTAAAAATGAATTAAGTGGAATGAATTATTCTTAGTCTGAGAATAATTAAGACAGTGATTCTTTTATAGAATTTATTTAAAACATAGTAGGGCCATTTATTTTGAAAATGCTTATAGTTTAAAGCACTACTCTCAAATTATTTGTGATTCACTAGTTTTCTTTTTAGTTTCTAACTAGTGTATACTGATGCTTTTTGTAAAATACAATAAAAATTAAATACTAGACATGACATAAAAAGAGACATATGAAATATAGGCTCTAATTTTTTATTATTAGATTCAACAGACATAAAATTACTATCAATTTCTGTACTTGTGGATTTGTAACAAAGAGTCTATGGACCTTTGCTGGCCCATGTACCAGTGCTTTAAGAAGCATGGTATAAAAGAACTGTATGTGGTAGGTATTGCTGGCATCATTTATGGGAAATTAGGGCACAGAGAAATAAAATTGTCCAAGGTCACATAGATACTATACAAAACAGCTAGTATTCAAACCCAGGTAGGACATTCTGGCTCTGAAGTCCATGTGCTAGTCTACTTTTGATTTTGCAAAGGTGAAATAAGGTAGCATTCTATTTTAAGGATGTTAAGATGTTAGGGATGTAGACAAAGACAGTTATTAATGTAAGTCAGAATATAATTCATTTGCCTAGAAAAAAGAAGATAAAGGGGCCATGTAATGATTTTCATATAAAAGTGGGGTTACAGAGGATGGGGACTAAATGTTCTTTTATCCCCTTAGTGAGTCAGCATCTGCTTACATTTTACCTTAGTTAGCATTAAAATCCCTATTTGCAAAAATAGGAGTTTTGGTATTTCTTTGAAATGTGTCTTTTTGCCATGACTCAGTTTCACATACTGAGTTTCACATTCATCCTTCTGTATCCAAAGAGGATTGGTTCCAGGATCCCTATGTATACCAAAATCCATGCCTGCTCAAGTCCCTGATATAAAATGGCATAGTATTTGCATATAACCTACACGCATCTTCCTGTATACTTTCAGTCATCTCTAGAGTACTTATAATAACTAATACAATGTAAGTTATATAAGTAGTTGCTATACTGTTTTTTAATTTGTATTATTTTTGTTGTTGTATTTTTATTTATTTGAATATTTTTGACCTGTGGTTGGTTGAATCTGTGGATGTGGAACTCTGGGATAACAGAAGGCCAACTATACTTTGTTTTTCCTATTCTTCCTCTTACCTCTTTTCTTATTTCATAGCATAATCAAATTGTTATGATTATTCTCAATACATACAGAAATAACCTTTCTTTCTACAGGTATCAGTATTTTAAGAACAAAATGTAAGAAATGATCATAGTATAATGCTAATGGAATTGATAATCATATTGCTGTCTTAATTGTTTTCTGTTGTGAAATTCTTCATTTAATGAAATTAGAAACTATAAGAATATTTCAATTTTAACAACAAAATTTTATAAATTTTTAAAAATCTTCTTCCTGTAGAAATCTGGTTAAGAAATACTGTCCTAAACGTTCATCCAAAGATGAAGAGCCAAGGTAAAGTGTATGCCTGTCTATTATTACATATTAAATAATTTAAAAATACTTATATTTTTATTATTTAGTAAAATATGCTGTTAGTTTTTTAAGGTTTTTAATTTAAAAAATTTACTGTTTATGAAAGTGCAAATTACTGTTTGTCTTTTTTGAGGAGAAATATTTTAGTGGCCTTAACCAGTAGTTTTTTAGAAGTGGAGAGTGGATTTTTGAGTAAAATGTAAATTAGGACTCCACTTGAGTTATTTGTCTACAGAAGAAGAGGGTATGTATTTTTTTCATACTTTATTTTGTAGTTGTCAGCTTGTTAGAGTCTTGCTTTTACTCTTATAGGTAGTAAAACAATTTGGCTGATTGGATTAAAGGGATAATGAAAAGGACTGAGATTTTTAGGGTAATTTTTGAACCCTGAATAAAAGGTTAGGATCTGCCTATGAACTTTTTGGCAGTCTTAAACAGGAATATGTGGGTGACTATAAAATGCAGAAACAAAAAGAGACTGGACTTAAACAAGCAAACAACTTTGCATATAATTGTCAGTTGTTAGGATTCTTAGGTTTACTGTTAATGGAGTCCTATCTGAGCTGTCAGTCTTTAGCTGTAGCAGAGTGTTCCACAGTGTATTCAAAGTAGATATATACATTTTAATACAGTGATTCTCTTTGTTTCTCTCCTTCCCTCCACACACATTTTTACCCTTATTTTTGACCCTTCTATCCCCCTTTGGTGCCAACCATAATGGTACTTCACTCACTTCCATTCAGGATGTGGGCAGGCATACAGGCAGCTGTGTCCAGAGCTGATAGCAAAGTTGTGCTGTAGATCAGCCATCGAGATGCATTTGAGTGGTATGATTGGCAGGTTCTGTCCTCGAGAGCAAGCACATCATCTCTGCAACAGGTTCAGCTGCCAAGCCTAGGAATACAACCAAGTTCATTCCCAAGCTCAGGCCAGTCAGTTGGCAACTTAAGAGATTCCAGTATGCCAACAGAGCCTGCAGGTAGTATTCTTATTATTTTTTGACCCCAAATATCCCTTTGCTAATAAATTAAATACTTGAAGATATATAAACTTGTACAGCTTGAACTTAATGCAGGATTCTTTCCATATGAAGTTATAGAAGTAGTAGCTGAGATTTAGGTTGAGTATGTTAAAATTCGTCAAGTGTTTGGCTCAATCCATACCTTACCAAAACATTTATAATGAAGTTAAAAATAAATCTCACCATTTTAAAATATGTTTTTTTCCAGGTTTACTTCGTGTATAGCTTTTTTTAACATCCTTAATGAGTTAAATGACTATGCAGGGCAGCGAGAAGTAGTAGCAGAAGAAATGGCGCACAGAGTATATGGTGAATTAATGAGATATGCTCATGATCTGAAAACTGAAAGAAAAATGGTAATTCTTATAATTTTTATCCAGTTACAATGATGTATGAAATATTTTCACAGAAATAATTACTGTTTTTTTAAAAAGTGTGTTCAGCATAAACTAGTTTTCTATTTCACTAAGTTTCTTCTAGCTAAAAATTATCACAAGATACTCTTGCTAATTTATGATCCTTTTGGATTTAAGACCAGGGTTTGGCAAACTACAGCCCATGGCCCATATCCAGACTACTGCCTGTTTTTGTTTCCTAGTTTCCACAAGCTAAGAATGGCTTTTATATTTTTAGATGGTTGGAAAAAAAATCAAAAGAATAACATTTCATGGCATGTGAAAATTATGTGAAATTTAAATTTCAGTGTCCATAATTAAAATTTAATGGAACAGATCCATATTCACTGACTAACATATTGCCTGTGGCTGCTTTTGCATTATATGCATATGTGTGTGTGTGTATGTATATGTGTATGTGTGTGTGTGTGTATATATATATATATCGGCAGAGTTGAGTGTTTATGACAGAGGCAGTGTGGCTTGCAAAGCCTAAAATATTTATCATCTGACCTTTTATAGAAAATAACCCCTATTCAAAACAGTCATTTTTCTAGACAGTATATCTACCTTTAAAGGTTATACTTAAAGTATTAAAATAATATATCCTATAAAATGCATTTTAGAGAGTTCTAGTTCTGCTTTTTCTTATTAGGTTTTGGTAAAGTTATATAATTAGTGTCTTGAAAAAATAAATAGTCTTTTCGGGACTTTAACCTTTGTTTCATATTTAAATGTAGTTATTTTTGTTTGCTTTGTCTTATTTTGGTTTTTGTTGGTGATTATAATCTTTAGCATCTCCAAGAAGGACGAAAAGCTCAACAATACCTTGACATGTGCTGGAAACAGATGGATAATGTGAGTTATGATGTTTTCATGGCTTACATAAATTTTGTTGACTAGGTTAGGCCTAAATTCTCTTATGCTTCACATCTGCTTGAGTTTAATGTTTCTCAGTGTATTATTCATAATTTGACTTGGGTTTTGTTGCATTATAGCCGATAAAGTATAAATGGAGGATGTTGAGACCATTTTGTCATTTTTCTTTTTTTCTGTATAAGTCTGTACCTAAATGAGCTCTGTGATCTTTATATCATTGTGAACATTTAGGGAGATTCTTTTTGACTTTATGGAAGTTACTATAAAGTATTAATAGAACAGAGAAATAATAGGGCAACAGTGATAAATCTTAGAAGACCCCTGACTGAAACTGAGAGAACCAAGATTCTACCTTTTCCTTAGCACATAATTCCCTTAACTTCATTTTTATCATATGAAAAATGAAGAGAGTATACTAGATTATATGAAATGTTTCTCCCAGTTCAGTGAGTCTATACTTCTTTTTTTTTTTAAGACAGGGTCTTGCTCTGTAGCCTGGGCTGGAGTACAGTGGTTTCATTACAGCTCACAGCAATCTCAAATTCCTGGGCTCAAGGGATCCTCCTGCCTCAGCCTCCTGAGTGGCTGGGACTATAGGTGCACACCACTATGCCTGGCTAATTTTTTTCTATTTTTTGCGGAGATGGGGTCTCACTGTTGAATCAGGCTGGGATTCTATAATTCTGTAAATGCTCCTAATATTAGCCTTCTAGTCAGAGACCATCCTGTTTTAGGAAATTAAATACTTTATAGGGCAAAATTATAAAAATGTAATAATTATTTATTTAAAAAATTTTCCAAGATGCTTGCTAATTTTTTTTGAAATGTTCTGGTGTATAGTCATTTGTAAAAATAAGATGTCTACATTGAACACTGTAGTTACCTTTACTTAAAATGTTCTATTAAATGATGTTCTGTAGTATAAGATATTCTTTTTAAACCCTTAGGTTATCAAACAATTTGTTCTTTACCAGCATATTTGTCTGGCAGACACTGAATTCCTTGAAAATTATGCTGAAGAGAGTTTTTCATGTTAAATTAATCAATTTAGTTCTTATAAAAAGGACTTTGAGATTTTAAAAAGTCTCATACATATGCTGTTTTTAGCCTTTCTTTCCCCTTTAAAAGCACATATTCAAAGCTTAAAGTTCTGTATAACTGTCATTGATGTAAGTTTCTAATCACCATTGAGCATTCTTAGGTATATTAATAATCTGTTTTCATTTTTGTTTTGATTTTCTTTCTAATTGGTTTTAGCCAGATTTTTAGGGAGTATTTATGTTGGTTAAATTTTACATTGCCTTAACTAGAATCTTTAGTATCTGCCACCTAATAATTGTGTGCAATGTGTGTGTTTTCATTTGCACAAAATAACAGACTCCTACATTTATGAGTTATTGGTTCCTTTGAAAATTGGTGTTGGCACAAATCATTCGTGTTAATATGTGCTGACTTGTCTTTAGAACAATTGACAGCTATTAAGCAAAAGTTACAGAGGTCATAAGCATAAAAATGTTGGAGAGATTTCCTTTAGGCATTAACGATACTATGAGAAAAAGGTGAGTTCCACTCGTGTTTATTTATTTAAAGTATCCTTTTGTACCCTAAAGGTACAAAAATGAATATGACGTGGTTCTTGTTTTTATAGAGCCTGCAGTCTAGTGGGGGAGGCTGACAAATATAATTTCTATTTATTATATAGAAGCAAGTTAGGATCCCATTTCCTAGTTCCATATCTTCCTGTTTAGTCAAAAAAATTAAATTGTAGAATTCCTAACATGTTTGAAAAAATTGAGAAGAGGTGTAAAGAACTGGTAAAATCAGGTTGAATTACTGACAGCGTATTAAAAATTGATAAAAAAAATTAAAAGACAGCTATTAACCCTAGGATAAATAAAATAGGCAGCACTGGCATTTAAAGTGAGGACAGAAGAACCTGTAAAGGAGATCTTGAAGGAATGGTCAGAGAGTAGAAGATAGAAGCATCAGAGATGCCAGGTCCTTCATTTAGGAGGCTCCAAGTAATAGGGCGTACAAGCCTGTAAGAACAGAACTCAGAAATGGAACAGTTCAGAAGCTCAGTGATGTCACCAACGCTCTATCTCCTTTCCATTTGTCCACTTTGCCATTTGACCATGTTGGCTCTTTTTGTCAGTCTTGTCTCCTTATGGTCAGTTGTTGGTTTAAGCAGCCAAACACCATATCCTCATTCAGCTGCATCCAAAGGCAGTAAAAAGGGGGTATTTCTCTTCTAACTCCCTTTTTATCAGGGAAGGAAAACTTTCCCAGAAAACCCTCAGACGACTTTCTCAGGGGTGCTTTGACAGGATTAGATTACTTGCCCCAGCTGTGGTGAGTCTCCAAAAGCAAGTGTCAGCTATTTTCAGCCTCTATACTAGGAGGCAGCCTTTGCTTAGCAAGGGTGGGTGAGTAGAAGTGGCTGTTATTAGTCTGGCATACACAGGGTAAAGAAGAAAGGAATATTTTCTTGGGTATATTTCTATATTGTATAATGATATATTATTCAGAGAAAGTGTATTTTTCATATCGTACTGGTACTTTTACTGTTCAAGGAAGTTATTATAGGTGTTTTTCTACAAATAAGACACCTAATATAAAAATATTTTTGTATACAAATAGCCTCAGTTTGCACCAAAATTATTAGCCTATAGTTACTCAATTTGAAAACAGCTCAGAGCTGAGTTTCAGAGAATTAAATGTAGAAATTTAACCTTAATTTTCATAGGAAAGTGACATTCCGTATATTACATCTATCTATCGCTTCAGGTTTTTTTAAACATATGATCCCAAGGAACGTACCGATATTTTATGTGCTTTGAATAAATTGTTTGTATCTCATTTGGTGTTTCATACTAATTGAAATACCTGTACTAAGTATAAAGCCTACATTTAAAGAAATTTGTAAAAAATTTCAGAGCACATTTATTTGATGTAAGTTACAGGTATATCTGGTTCTAACAGTATGACAAACTGAACTGACTTAGAAACCTTTTAGTTACAAATACCTAGATATAATAGCTATGGCAGTTTTTTTTTTTTATTTCAGCATATTATGGGGGTACAAATGTTAAGGTTAGCTATGGCAGTTTTTAAAATCATGTCTTAAACTCTTAGCTACCGAAAAAGGGAAACCTCTAACTGGCTAGGAACGTAAGGGTAAATAAAGCCATAGCAATAGTATGAGCTGTATCAGCTGATACAGTGGTATTTGGAAAATGAGGGCAAGAGTATTGGGGTATGGTGATTTACTGGACCTGGTACTTGCTAAGGGCTTGGGTTTTAATACACAGGAACAGAGATTAGGTTTTAGCTCCTTTAGGGCAGTTGGAACTGCAAACCTTGTATAAAATTTGAAACTCTGGAGGACTAAATCTTTAGGAAAAGGTGGATTATAATAATTCTTCCCATTGGCCAAGAGAGACATCAAAGAAACTTTGTCTGAAGGTCAAAGGAGGAGAGATATCCTATGAGAAATTTAAACCCTTAGCTCTTGTAGTCATAAGATTTGGGATCCAAATTTGCACTATTTTTATGGTTTGGTAAACCCTAAGACAAGAAATTGACGTTGTAACTGGTTCTAAAAAGGAGATTAGGTAAATACAAAATGCTGAGTTCCCCCGCTTTCTTCTTGTGAACAATTCTCAAAATACAGGTCACAAGGCATGTATTTTCCAGATGAGAAATTATAAGAGGCTTCCCTGGGGAATCTAATCAGAGAAAAAACTTACTGATACTTGGGTTTTTTCCAAGGAAACTAACTACCTGGCCTAGAGGGAAATATCATAATACACAAGCACCACTTATCGAGCTTTCAATTGGCTTTTTAAATAAGAGCAGATAGCCAAGGATCCCTGGATATTTAAAGAAAGATCTAATATACACATGAGAGATCAAAAGTAGTATGTAGGAGAAAAAGCAATGTGGAGGAAACAGTGACTGTGAAAGGAAACGAAAATTAAAAAGCAAAAACACTCCTGTTAATATTCTCAAAGGGAATAGAGAAAATATATCCATGAACTAAGGTACTATTAAAAAAGGTACATATAAAGAACAAAAAAGAACTTCTTGATAGCAGAAATGAAAACCCACTAGAAAGAATAAAGTAGAAGAAATCTCTCAAAAAGTAGAACAAAATGACAGAAATTGAAAACATGAAAGAAAACATAAGAAAATTAGAAGACTCATCCAGTAGGTTCATTTTCAAAATAATCATCTTAGAAAAGAGAAAACACAGAAAATGGACAAAGATAAGTTAGAAGATTTTCCCAGAACCAAAAGACATGAGTTTCCAGATGGAAAGGATTTTCCAGGTGCCCAGAACAGTGGATCCATATCAAGTCATATCGTCCTGGGGATATAAATAATATAGTTTGATAGAAGAAATAAGACCTAGTGTTTGTTAGATCAGTAGAGTGACTATAGTTTGGATAATCTATTGTATATATCAAAATAGCTAGAAGGGAATAATTCAGATGTTTCTAGCATAAAGAAGAGACAAATATTTTAGGTGATGTATATCCCAAGTACACAAATTTGATATTTAAACTTATATGAACCCTGAAACTATGTATCATTTATGCATCATTAAATTATGCGTCATTAAAAAAATAATAAAGACAGATCTTCGTGAAATTTCATAATACTTAGGAGAGAGAGAAGATTCTACCACTCTCCAGAGGGAAAAACAAATAAACATGCTCTATACAATAGATCAGGAATCAAAATGACGTTGGACACTTATACAGGAAGCCAGAAGATAGTGAAGCAGTGCTTTTAAATTTTTGAAGGAATATTATTTCCAACTAAGAGTTCTGTATCCAGCCAGATTTTATCAGTTAAAAGTGATGGTAAAGGCATTTGTAGCCATGGAGACTCAAAAAATTATCTCCTGCAAACTTTTTTCAGAAGCTGCTGCTGAAGATGTTCTTGCAAAATGAGGAAATGAATCAAGAAGGGGAAAGCATGAAGCTAGGAAACAGGAGATAAATAGGGGATCCAAGTAGAGAGAAAGAGGTGAAAGGAATCCCAAGGTTAATGGGGGAAGGAAATCTCAAGGTAATAGCTATAGGTTAGGCCTAGTTGATAATGCGTTCAAACTTTAGCAGGTTAGAAGCCTTTGGGAGAGATTTATTCATGCTAATAAAATTGATAAAATTCCTAATATGTTAGAATTAACTACAGAGAAGGAACTGGGGAAACATGGTGTTGAATTAGAGATAAGCATATTGAAAACTAAGCAAACTGAAAAAAAGAAAACATGTATTAACTCCAGGATTTAAAAAGAAAGTATGCAGGAAAAGAAATACATGTTACATGGCTTAGTTTGTGAATAGATTTTACAAAGTCATAGTAATTTGAATTAAGCACAAAATTTTAAAAAGATCTTGATCTGGGATGAATGGTCTCCTATTATCTGGGCCAAAAAGTCTTCCTGGGACACTTATAAAAAACAACACAAAACTACTTTGGAGGGACACTTCCACATCCCAAGCTATGTTGGGGTTCCTTCAAAAAAGTATAAAAACAAACAGTCACCAAAAATTAAACAAAAATACCAAACCAAAAAAGTCCTGCTGAAGGTGAACTTATTAATAAAAAATTACAAAATACACATTTTTAAATTGAGAGATGAGATGTATAATAAATATTAAACATTAACTCAGACATATCTGTATTTTTCTTTGTAGTCCATAATTAATGCCTGATATTTATAAAACATATCGATTAATTATAATAGTAAAATTTATTTCCTGATTTAGAAAGGACAAGTTTTACTTTTCATGTGCAGTTCATTTCTACATAATACAAAGTACCAACATTTTAAAGTTATTTCTTAGATAATCCAATTTTATTTTCTCAGTGTGATATTTTGATTTTTTTTAACAGAGTAAAAAGAAATTTGAAAGAGAATGTAGAGAGGCAGAAAAGGCACAACAAAGTTATGAAAGATTGGATAACGATACTAATGCAACCAAGGCAGATGTTGAAAAGGTAAGAAATAGTCCAAACCAACGTTGATAACAAATTATTCTTACTTAGATATGGAAAGAGGTCACCATTTGTATCAGTATTAGAATTTCCTCAAGAGATACATTATTTCTAAGTCTAAAATATATAAATATTTGCCTACTTTAAATTATACATACTGTTCTAAGAAAGTAATTAATATGTGTTCATTTATTACAGTATGTTAGTTAGCTGCATTCAGATTCAGATAAAGACATAGTTGCTGTTGAGATTGATTTCCTGTCCTATGTGTGTTGATGGGGTAATAACTAGTTAGATAATAACTAATTTGACTTTCTACAAGAGATCAAGAGGAAGAGAACTATATTCTAAATAAAGCATTCCTTAAAGTACTTTTGCTTATGTAAAGAGATGGAAAATTGTTGAATATTATATCATTCAAAAATCACATTTTTATCATTATTTAGTTTCACTGTGATTTTAGTTTCTTATTTTAGTTGGACATGAGTGGATAAATGTTTTACTACTAACTTTTTTAACAATCTGAAATGTACCTGAATGTATGTGCTTTTCTCTTTTGATTAAAAGCACACTGTTCACGCCTGTAATCTTAGCACTCTAGGAGGCCGAGGCAGGCGGCTTGCTCAAGGTCAGGAGTTCAAAACCAGCCTGAGCAAGAGCTAGACCCCGTCTCTACTATAAATAGAAAGAAATTCATTGGCCAACTAATATATATAGAAAAAATTAGCTGGGCATGGTGGCATATGCCTGTAGTCCCAGCTACTCGGGAGGCTGAGGCAGTAGGATCACTTGAGCCCCAGGAGTTTGAGGTTGCTGTGAACTAGACTGATGCCACGGCACTCACTCTAGCCTGGGCAACAAAGTGAGACTCTGTCTCAAAAAAAAAAAAAAAAAAAAGCACACTGTTTCAAGCTATAATGCTGTCATTTATTTATTTTTAGCTTGGATTTGATAAGGAGATAATTTATTTGAACAGATTATTTGTATGGGGGAAGGGGAATATTGTAATAAGGAGACCACGCTGACCATAAGATCTGCAAGTGTCTCCTTAAATTTTAAATGATATCAGTAGTTTGGAAAAGGCAGACCACTTCATTATTCTCTTGATGTCAGGTGTTGACTTCTATCTTGATAAGATCTAGTTTTAGTATAATTTTAGAACAGTGAATTGCTATGATTTTGTTATTTTTCTTGGTAATGATTTGGACCAATTTGCCCCTAGGCCAAACAGCATTTGAATCTGCGTACACATACGGCTGATGAGAATAAAAATGAATATGCTGCACAATTACAAAACTTTAATGGAGAACAACACAAACATTTCTATGTAGTGATTCCTCAGATTTACAAGGTAAGTTTTAGATATATGAAGTTAATGTAGTTTTAGAATTGAAAGAGCTAATCCTTAAATGTAGAACTTAAATCTTAGACATCAGAACCTTTCTAGATCACTAGTCATCAAGATTGGTGATAAGAGATTTCTTCCTGATTACAGATTTGAAAAGTATATTTTTCCTAACTTTTAAATTACAAATTTTCTGAACGTTTATTATTAGTGTTATAAACAGTCCACTAAAACAGTGACATTTTTGAGATAAATTTAAGTACTGTATCACTAAGTATTTTGATATGATAAGGAGAATTCATTAAAATTGTATAATGTAATCTGCTTACTTAGAATTGGGGTGTAGCTTTTTGAAACCAAACCAGAATCCTTGGCATTAGCCCAGGTGGCAGAAATAAATCTTATAAAATGTTTGATAGCCTGTTTTTTGCCTGCTTATCTTGCTGACTCCATTAGATCATAAATGTAATTCAGGCCTTGAGCTTGCAGCTTATAAATCCCATCCATCATCACTTGATGATAACAGTTGCCAAACAGCTTTAGGTAAAGACTGGAGAATTTACACGAGGAATAAATTATGTTACTGCCCCTTTTTTAGAAAGAAGGGAAATTAGAGAAAAGGGATTGAGTAAAACAGTGTTGAATGAAATAGTATCTCAGAGAGGCAGAGTTTATGTGGAGAGAACGTCAGTCCAAGTATACTTTTTTTTTCTTTGTAAGGCAAGTTAGAGGTATAAAGGAATTGTATTGCGAGCTGATAGACTAGAGTTGGTATCAGATTCTGGTCATTTAATCCAGAGAGTAAAACCTGCCAGTCCTTATTCTGTGGTGTTTTTCTAGGCTCACTAGTTAAGTCTTCATATTCTGGGGAGCCCTTAACTTGGAGATCAGCTACCTTTTGTGTTTTGGAGCCTGATCCTGTGGTTGGACCTTTCTGTGGAGGAGTCTTGCTGTTTTGTGATGCTGGGAACAATTCTTTTGTGAAAATTCAGATCTCAAAGTAAACTCCCCTGCTTTGAGAAGTAATTAAAGAAGAAAAGTGGTATAAAACTGTGGGAATTTGGGGACTTGAGCTGTGTGGCTGCTTCCTAGGAAAGAGGAAGGTCAATGTTGACAAATAGGAAGTGTCAAAATGCCTTTAATTTATTGGACTTCATGTATTCCAGCATATTTCCTGGTTGCATGTGCCAGTGAATTTTGAATTGTGGGGATTCTATATATGTGCTTCTTTGACCTTGTGGCTTCTTTTTTTTCCTTTTGTGCCCCCATCTCTGAGCTGTAGACTAGTAGGTCTGGATACCTTTTGGTATGCAATCAACTGTGGACTCTTGCTTCAGTCAGGTCTTACTAAAGTATTTTGAACTAACTTAAGGGGTTAGAAATCTCAGACTTGCATATGTTAGAGGCCAATTGCTTAAAAAAAATTAGTGCCAGAATTTTGTCTTAAAATGAAACTTTTCCTGGAAACAAATAAGAACCACTCAGGTTGAAGAGTAAAAGGTAATATGGGACAAGGAGCTGGTAACTAGTAAGGGGTCATTTTGGTTTTTTATTTTATTTATTTTGTTTGTTTGTTTGTTTGTTTATTTATTTATTTATTTGAGATAGGGTCATGCTGTGTCACTCAGGTTGGAGTCTACTGGCATGATCATAGCTCAATGTAACCTTGAACTCCTGGGCTCACTTTAGCCTCCTGAGTTGCTAGAACTACAGGTGTGCACCGCCATGCCTGGCTTATTTTTTATCTTTTTGTAGAGTTGCAGGGGTGAGGGTGGGGTCTCACATGTTGCCCAGGATGATCTCAAACTCCTGGCCTCAAGCAGTCCTCCCACCTTGACCTCCCAAAGTGTTGGGATTACAAGTATGAGCCACTGCTCCTGGCCAAGGGTCCTTTTAGAAGGCCAAAACACCAGTGTCATCTGGTTTTAGGATGATACTAAAGGGCTTGATTTTTTTTTTTCCTTTTGCTGTTCAGGAAGCTTCAGTTTCTAAGTATTATGGATCAATAGCACCTGTTAAAAGGTATTAAAAACACTGTAACTATTAGGGTAGAAATCTTTAATTTTAGGGGATCACTAATTCCTTTAGAATAATTGGAAATTTCAATTTTCCTTTTTTTTAAATTCCTGATTATTAGCAACTGCAAGAAATGGATGAACGAAGGACTATTAAACTCAGTGAGTGTTACAGAGGCTTTGCAGACTCAGAACGCAAAGTTATTCCTATCATTTCAAAGTGTTTGGAAGGAATGATTCTTGCAGCAAAATCAGTTGATGAAAGACGAGTAAGTGCTATATAATTATCTTTGAATAAATATATGTGGTTTAGCTGTGTAGTTTAAGTTAGTGAAATGAGCTGGGAAAAGGGGTAAAGTAATCTGACATGTAGTTGGTTCTAAATTCTGTAGAAGAAAGTCTTGCAATATAATTAGACTCCTTTGGGCTCGAAGCAACCATTCTAAATGCTAAAATTCTGATTTCTTTTTTTTTTTAAAAAAAGATTTCTAACTTTCTCTTTCTCCCACTAATTTTTCAGTTCCAACCCAAGAGTATAAAGAACCTGTGAATTAGGTTATAATTCACCTGTTTACCTGTTCACCTATGTGAACCTGTTACAAATTGTGTTATACTATTAGTCTTAGAAAGAGAAAAACAGATCTAGAATTGTCAGAGTTGCTGTTAACATAAGAGTTGGCACTTGAGCTGGATCAATAAACATGAGTAGTGTATGGAATGATACTGAGGAAGAAGGAGGGCATTATGAATAGAGGAAATAGCATAGTTCTCCTTCCCTTGAGGAAATATTAATATATTTAATCACACTGTACCTTGATTAAGGTGTAGCAGAGTTGTGTATCTGGTCATTTCTCAGTAAATGTTGATTGAGTGATCACAAAGTATGCTTGGTAGAAACTGAGGATATGATTGAAGAGCAAGAGAAAAGAGCATTTGGGGAGTGTCAAATATGTACCATATATTTTAGTCTTCACAGCAAGCCTATTAAATAGATACTATATTAGTGAGAATCCTTACTTAAATTTAGAAAAGAAAAGAGAATTTTTGGCTTCTTTAATTGGGACTTCCAAAGTGCATATAATATTTCAGTATGGCTGTATCCAAGGTTATACAGTATAGTTGGGTTCCTCCTTTTTTCTTATTTTTCTTACATTTTAGCAAGTGATTGCTGAGGGTAGCATTAGTGACAAAAATAAGTATGACTTAAGGATGACTTTTGACTAAATGATGGGCAAAATAGATACCAGGTGTCCTCAAACTTCGGCCCGCGGGCCACATTTGGCCTGCCGAGGACATTTATCCGGGCCGCCGGGTGTTTTTGCCGCTGCTGCCTGTCCTGCTTAGCAGCCTACTTGTCCCGGGCCCACAGTGCGCATGTGTGGAATGTGCGCCGCACTCTCCAACGGCCCTCCAACAGTCTGAGGGACAGTGAACTCGCCCCGTGTTTAAAAAGTTTGAGGACCCCTGATATATACTATTAACAGAAATGGGGAACCAAGAGGAGAGGTAGTTAGGGGTTTAGGGGAGGAGTTTGTGGGAATAAAGTATTCGGTTTGAAAATGATGAGGTTAAGACATCATTAAAACATTTAGATAGAGGTATGTATGTCTAAAAACAATATATAATATTTATGTGAGTTTTTAAGTTACAGGTAAATCATATTAAACTTTTTAATTTTTTTTTGAGACAGAGTCTCACTCTGTTGCCTGGGTTAGAGTGCTGTGGCATCAGCCTAGCTCACAACAACCTCAAACTCCTGGGCTCAGGTGATCCTCCTGCCTCAGCCTCCCAAGTAGCTGGGACTACAGGCGTGCGCCACCATACCCAGCTAATTTTTTCTATTTTTTAGTAGAGATAGGGTCTCAACTCTTGCTCAGGCTGGTCTCGAACTCCTGAGCTCAAACGATCTGCCAGCCTCAGCCTCCCAGAGTGCTAGGATTACAGGCGTGAGCCACCGTGCCCAGCCTAAACTTTACATTTTTAAACTTGCTTTTTGCACTTAGTACTGTTAATGAGATCTTTCTCTGTTGCTCTGTTAATATTCTACAGTATGTATTTAATATATATTTTTATATTTTCCCCTTTTGGATGAATGAAAGCCCTTCTACTCCATCTCTTACTCTCTTTTATGAGTAGAAGCTTTTTCCTTGGTCTGTAGATGAACTTTGTAGACATTCCTTAAAGCAAAAACATTTTACCTTTGAAACTTCTCAGAATTTCTACTTGATAATAACCTCTTTTTGTATTCCTTTTGTCACTTAAATTTTCCTATCAGCTATAACTAGTCTTCACATGAATTTCAGGGGATTGAATCACTGAGCAAAAACATTTCATGATTATTATAAATTTAGTGGTTAATTTTTAAGTTACTATATTTTTCAATTGGGATTAAAATATTTAGGGTTTATTACATGTTCACAGGAAGAAATTACTCATTTTAAACCTTTAATGATTACTGTAGGATTTTTTCTTTAAACTTTTATTTGTTGTTTTCTTGTACTGATTAAAGTTTTGAAAGCTAATGTATTATGAGCAAATGATATGGTTTTAAAAACTTACGTTTCTTGTGTATAGGATTCTCAAATGGTGGTAGACTCCTTCAAGTCTGGTTTTGAACCTCCAGGAGACTTTCCATTTGAAGATTATAGTCAGCACATATATAGAACCATTTCTGATGGGACTATCAGTGCATCCAAACAGGAGAGTGGGAAAGTGGATGCCAAAACCACAGTAGGAAAGGCCAAGGGCAAATTGTGGCTCTTTGGAAAGAAGCCAAAGGTAAAAGTCATAAAATTCCTGTATGCTAATCAGTTTTTTTTAGTGTGTCAATTAAATCAATGTAGGTATTGAATGGATAATGATTTACTATTAATGGAGGATAAATATTTTCAATTTTGATTCCAATAACCTTTCACTTAGTAGGAAACGTAGAGTTTTATACTTTAATAGTAAAAATTATTTCTGGATTTAACATTTGACCACTGCTTAATAATGACTAAGAATATTAACTCAGTTGTTACTATCTAGCTAAATATTTGCTTTTGAAAATCTATTTTGTATATAGTTTCCATCAGAATTTCTAAAGGGACATGATCTAACTAAAAGACCACTAAAATGGCAATTGTCATTTGGAATGAATGATTGACACAGTAATAATAAATGTCAAATTGGGTCTTATAGATCATACTACTGAAATTATTTTTATCATTCATATTTTATTTTATCATTTAATGGGAATGGCTCAATGTTTTTGGTTAATTGGAATTTTAAAAATGTTTAGTTTGCAAGAGAATCTCAACTCTTGTTAGAACTCACCTTTTGATGTGCTGTTTATTTTAGATACATAAATCTAGCTTAGCAGGTGAGCAGATGGAATAGATGAGTGCTTTGTCTTTCTTATCAACTAAGTGAGTGTAATAGTGTCATATCAGTAAGGAAAATAGATACTTTTAATCTGTGCTATATTAAATTATACTTGATTATTTTATTTTTTTTATCTTGGCATATGACTGTGGATAAAATTAAAATTCAACTGAAATTACAGTTTACCTATAAGTGTCTTTAAAAGCACAATTATAATTAACTCACACTTTATTCATGCTATTAATAATATTGTCCAGTCAAAAAGTTGACAAGTCAGACCTTTTTTAGTCATATCAGAGTAGCTAGAGGAGCTTAGGAATATAAGGAATACTGAAATCTTTTAAAAAAGAGGTGAAATAGGATGGAATAGAAACAGTCTAAGAGGAAAGCCATGAATGCACTGAAAATTTTTTGCCTATCTCTGATAATCAGTTATAATTTTATTATTTTATATGTGATATTACCTATTTAGATAACTTTAGCTGTAGCTGCTGCCTTTACCTCTTGACAAGTACATGTTAAGTATAACTAGGAATCCATGGTGATGCTAATATTCTAGAAATCAGAAGAGAATTTTTTATCTATATCATATTGCTTTCTCTATAATTTGTGTATTCTATTTTTAATCTGTCAGCTTGTAAAAAGTGATCAAGTGAAATGGTACATTTTAAAAAGTAAATTTGATTTAAATAATGATAGTTTTTGGGAAAACTATGTTTAATTTCTTATTTTTATAGAAAACTTTGAGATATATTTTGTGAAAAGTATGTTGCCAAAAATAGAATTTTCATTTAGGAAAAGACTATGCACATTTGGCTTATTGATTCCTTTCTTTATTTCCATATTAGCCACAGTCCCCACCCTTAACCCCTACTAGTTTATTTACATCCAGTACTCCTAATGGGTCCCAGTTTCTCACATTCTCCATTGAGCCCGTGCATTATTGTATGAATGAAATAAAAACAGGGAAGCCCAGAATTCCTTCTTTCAGAAGCCTCAAAAGAGGGGTAAGTTTAATAATGGGTTAAAATGCATGATGGCCTATTGTGTGTGTAGTGTGGCTTTTAATACTCTCCACCCTCATTATAAGGCTCTCTCCTATAAATACATAGTTTAAAAACACCACAGAATTAAGTATAGCTGCCCTTAAGTTAAAAACAACTCCTCTTTATAACATTTGAAATGCTCAACCATAAAAGAATGGTATTATAAAGAGGGTGCTGGGTACAATCATATTTTAGCAATTTTTTTTGTTTATGTGAAACCATATGTTCACCATTGTCTTGTAATGTATTTACATTTTTAAGACTTTCAGTAATTTGTCACTGGAGTTACTCTTGTAATAATTTGTCACTAATGCTGACTTCACTTGCCAATTTTATAAAGTATTGACGATAAAATGTCAAGCTCAATTTCAATTGCCCTATTTAACTTTTAGAAGGGTAAAAGCACAATTTCTAATAGTTAAAATTAAAAAAAGTCATGTTAAATATCAAGATTGTAGATCAAATTAAGATATTATTAGAAGGTATTTTGTAAGTTGCGAAGCATATAAAAATACTAGATATTATTGAGTAATATTTATATGGAATTTGTTTTCTCAAACTAAAGAAAAGTTTTATTTTACCAGAATTTCCTCCACCTTTTTTTTTTTAAATTGGCTAGCCTTTGGCATTTACTTATTCCTAAGAATACTCTGCAAATGAAAATTTATAGAATAGCAAAAAGGAAATATTGAACTTTCTTAGCAACAATTATTATACCACTGGTAAATAAATTAGTGTTATTCCATTATGTAAGGCTACGTTTGATTTTAAGGATTTTTTTTTTTTTTAAAGAAGAAACAGAGTCTTGCTCTGTTGCCCAAGCTGTAGTGCAGTGGTGCGATCATAGTTCACTACAGCCTTGGATCCCTTGGGGTCAAGTGATCCTCCTGCCTCAGCTTCCCAAGTAGCTGGAACTACAAGTGTGCACCACCACTCCTGGCTAATTTAAAAAAAAAAAAATTTTTTTTTTAGAGACAGGGTCTTGCTGTGTTGCTCAGGCTGGTCTTGGACTCCTGGCCTCAGTTAATCCTCCTGCCTCAGCCTCACAAAGTTTTCAGATTACAGGTGTGAGCCACTGCAAGTGGCTGAGGATATGCTTTTATTATTCATAGGCTATTAGATTCATTTATAAGATTTGTTTGAACATTTGAGAAATATATGTGTGCTAACTCATAGTTGAGAAATCAGTCTGTCAGTGTCTTAAGAAGTTTAATAGTAATAATGCTAAAGTTCCTTCCTTTCCTCTTTTCCTTTTCTTTCCTCTTTTATTTATTTCTTCTTTTTCCTTCTCTCTCTGTTTTTCTTTCTATAGTCCTTTCTGTCTTCAGATTTCATTTTGGCTTCCTGTAGAACAAGAGATATTAGTTTAGGGCAACATTACATTATTATCTACATTTCCATTAAAATAATATGACAGACTTAATTGATGTCAGTAATGAAGCAAAAATGTTCTAGTATGTTCTGACTTTTTTTGGTCTTTTTTCCTCCAATGGTGTGAACTTTGCATCTGTCTTACCTAATTCTGTTTACAGATGATATGGGTAATTAATAACATTTTGAAAAGTCCCTGTGGATGAGTCTATTATACCTACAGGCATGCCTATAATCACTTTTTAAAGCTCTTAACACTTATTTGAAAGACTTTAAGAAATCATATTTGGGATTTCTATTGCCTGAGTTATGAGGGTGGAAATAATTCTGATGTTGCTTCCCTATGGTGGCTTATACTACACTAAATATTAATATCTTTTCGTTGTGTAAATCATGAGAAATTACTGGTTAGTAGACATGTTTTTGCAGTTGTTTGTGTATTCGACATAATTGAGTCTATCAGGCCCAGTTAAAGTACTCTACACAATGTAGTCATAGAGATATGAAAAAAGTATAAAAATAGTTTAGGCAGTTAGAACTGTCACCCTGGAGAGAGAGAAGCTTAAAATATGGGACATCTTTATTCCTACTGAATAAATTTATGGTTAGAATTTTACAACTGTAAAACTTAAAACTATATGGCCATTATTTGTTTTTCACAAATTGGTTTAATTTTAAATATTCATATGTTATTTTTACAGGGGCCTAATTTTAGAAGGCAGAAATCCCATCTCAGTTTTAGTATTAGTTACCACTCCAAAGAATAAGGCAATGTGCAAGATAGAAAATATGACAGACAAACCAATGGGTTTGGAGGATGGAATAGGAGGAAAGTGTATTACAACCTTGGGGTTGAGAAATTTCTTTCTGTTTTGATTGGCATTTGATTGTTTACTAGATAATATTTTAAAATTAACCTACTTAGATGTTTTCCTTTCACTCAAGAATTTTTTCTATATAGAAAAATTCAAAAAGAAGGTAAGCTTTAATAAACCAGTTTATATGGGTTTACATGGGTTTTTCAGTCCATTAAGCTTACAAAATAAAGCTGATGAGTAGTACCATTCAATTCAGAAACTCTTCTTTTGAGCTACATTTGTTGGACATTGCTTTTCCTAAATACCTTTTCTAAAAAATTATGATTTCTTTTTCTTTTTTTTTTTAAAGAAAAAATGGTTTATACAGATCCCAGTATCAGTAAGGGTAGGAGAAATGTTGTGTTAGACCAGTGTTTTTGAGTTTGACAGTGGGTACCAGTGGACCTTTTCCAAGGGACAAAGGTCTGTCATTTCTTATGTGACATCAAGTTCAAATTCTGAATGGGTATTTGGGGACACACCCAAACTAAACTATTTAATATACAAACTAATAATTTTTACTCTGTAACTACTTCATTTGAACTTTATTGGATATTCCTTTTTTAACTAATAGATTTATCTAGCATTAAGTTTATATTTTCTGTCTAAATTATTGATAACTTTGTAGGCCGGGTGCGGTGGCTCACGCTTGTAATCCTAGCACTCTGGGAGGCCCAGGCGGGCTGATTGCTCAAGGTCAGGAGTTCGAAACCAGCCTGAGTAAGAGCAAGACCCCGTCTCTACTAAAAATAGAAAGAAATTAGCTGGCCAACTAAAACTATATAGAAAAAATTAGTCGGGCATGGTGGCGCATGCCTGTCGTCCCAGCTACTTGGGAAGCTGAGGCAGGAGGATCGCTGGAGCCCAGGAGTTTGAGGTTGCCGTGAGCTGGGCTGACACCACGACACTCTAGCCCGGGCAACAGAGTGAGATTCTGTCTCAAAAAAAAAAATTTTTTTTTTTAATATAAATTTTTCATGACTTTATAGACTTTCAGAGTCAATCTTCTAAGCTTTCATCTCTCCAGAGTACAGTTCTCACAGGATTTTGGCCTATCTTAAAATGAAATACACTTAGTAATTTTAATTGCCTGATTTTCTTTTTAGCTCTCTTTTATATTTATTAAGTATAGTGAAATTTTCTAGTTTATAGGTATATGATCATTATATGTGAGAGTAAGGTATTTTTCTTGTGAACATGTAATACTTTCAAAAGTACACAATATATTTCTAATATGTTTAAAAAGAACTTAAGTTTTATATATCATGAAATCTAAGGTTAACGAATTATAAATTTATTTTCTAACTGATAATTTAGTAAAACTAGGTTAACTAAAAACTGAAACATTTGATATTTTAGTTAGAATTATCTTAATTTTTTCTCTAAAAGGTACTAATATAGAAATTAGAAAATAATTTACATCACTTAGAAATTGAGCTAGTGAAAATTATCGTAAAAGATAAGTCAAATTCAAATACTTTAAATATTTTGTTCCTTGTCCTGTATATAATTTTGTTTAATAACATTTAAAGAAGACCAGAATATCTTTCTTTCATTTAAATCTTGTTATTTCCTCACCAAGAATAAATTATAGCTTTTGTTTTTTGAAACTACAAAGAATGTTAAGCTTAATTTAGAAAGATAATGGATAGCAAATATCATCTTTTCTTGTCATAACCATTAATATATATGACAACTCATAAAGAGATATGGGGTAGATATTTTTGTTAGATATTTGTTAAACTTTATTCATATTTTTATGTGAAATTCTACCTGATATATCCCTACACCTTTTCTCAAAACCTCATAATTTAGAAAACAGGGAAAAATAAAAATTTTAGAGGCAGCTAACTAGTTGCAATCAATGTGAAGATTAATTTTGTAGAGCTCTGTTACATATTCTGGGTCTTGCTCTGTGTGTGTGTGTGTGTGTGTGTGTGTGTGTGTGTATGTATGTGTGTATACTTAGTTGGGATGCTAGATAGATGCCGTGCCAGTTGTAGAATTCTATTAGCCCACAGAATGTAGGATAGATGAGTGTCTACGTATGTATCTATATATGCATGTATATATGGTATTTATGTAGGAAATAAGTGTGGGGCACTTGGATCTGGGTAACTCATTATTTTGATAATGTGTTTTTAATATATCTGTACATAAATAAAAAACTAAAGTAAAAATGTTACCCTCGCCTACCTTGATAAATTTAAATTCAAAACAGTTTTTTGAACTATGAAAATTCAGATAATTGTGTTTTCTTTAATGCATTGGGAGGAGCATTTTATTTTTTGATATTTCTTATATGATTTCTTTTTAAATGGCTAATATTAGATCTTCTGTATTCAGCTTTTCAAATATTAGTAATTTGAGAATGAAGAGCTATATAAGTAAAATCCACTTACGTAAAAATTCTCTTTAAAGGAAAATGCATGATTACTGATAGAATGATTACTATTTACTTTTGAGTTTTAGTTAATTTTAGAAAATATCTGCCCATTATCATCAGTGTATGCTTTTTTGGCAAGTAGTTTACTTCCTAAATTGTGCTTAAAATTGTTTTTCTGGCATAATTGTTTGGGTTGTGAAATGTACATGATTTCTTTTAATATTGTAAAATCGTATAGGTTATTGCATCTTCTGTATTATGGTTTCATGTGAATAATTTACCATTTCTTTCTGTTTTCCATTGAACTATTCAGTGGTCGGTGAAGATGGTAAGCCTTATGTGCTGATCTATATGCTGTGCTAACATTAAGTAATCTCAAAACATTGTTTTGTTTAATTCAAAACAAGTGGTAAAGTACATCCCACATTTTCACCTTGTGTGTGTTTTTTCTTTTATAATTTAATACATAGTCCAGCATATACTAGTACTTCTCTGTGTTATAAGATTAGAAGTAATGTGGTTAACTGTCATCAACCCATTAAGTTTTTAAATGTTTTTGGATGGAGTCCTTGTCGTGTTATAGAGGAATATGAAATTATGGTTCAACATTATTTTTAAAGTTACATGGTAGAGCAAAAGTTCATGTTTCATGCAGAAGAAAATTTAGCGAAAATTATTTTTAACATCCTTTAAAAGATTGTGTAAATATGATTTGTAGTTTATCACAAGAATCATTAAATTTTTCCAAGAATAAAGAAAGAACAATTTCTCATTAGTATCACTATGGAATCAGTGCTCTGTTCTTCTGTACTATTGAAGGGGAAAAGAATCACAAATGATCTAAATAGTGTGTGTGCATGTGTGGGTGTGTGTGTTTGGGTTGTTCCTTTGTTCATTTATTTGAAACAAATTAATGGAGCTACATTATAAAGAACTATGCAGAAATTATTATGTAAGAAGCTATACAAAATAGCTTTTAGAAAATAGACCACTTTTTTATATTGTTGCACTCAGCCTTTTATAAATTCCTTCATAGTAAAAGAGGTGGTTAAATGCCTCAGAGGACTTCTTAATTTATAGGAAATAGAGTGAGTTTAGTTCTCTTATTCTAAGAATCGGTTCTGTCAAATGGGGTATAAGAATTGCAAGTGCCTAGGTGTTTATTGTTAATAAAGTTGAGAACAAGTTTTGATCAGGGATAAGTGGAACTTTGACACATTCACTTTTGGGTAATTGTGAGTTATAATTTTAAGAAAAAACCCACACTACATTGAAATGTATTTCTTCAGTTCATTAAGTGATTTTTCAAGATTTTTAGAAATATTTTAAAAAATATAAATAGAAAATTTACCTTTGGCATATATATAATAGTTTTCAAAACCTGTGCTCCAGATTAGATTAAATCTGACAATTTATGTTGAAAATTAACCAGTAAAATTAAAGGAACTTCATATAGAAAATTTTGCCATTCATTTATTTAGGTCAGATTTGGTCAATTGGCCTTCTTATTTCTGGTGACTTGTAGATGAAAAAAACAAAAGCAACTTAGGATGCCCTACCTTTTGCAGGCAAGCTTGTTGAATGTCCATAATGTGTAGGCCACTGGGGAAAGATTCTGGGCATTCTGTTGTTCATTAAATATTATATTTGATCATGGCTCATCCTAAAAGTAAGTTTTCTCTTTTTTAAATAAGTGAAGCATTCTTATAGATAATGAAATAAAGCTATTTAACATATGTTATAGGCATAACTGGCCTAAAGAGCAAGAATGCATTTGTTTGGGGTACTCATTTTAGTATCACTTTAAAAAATTGAGTCATATGCAGTTTCTTAAAATAACCATTTTGAAAAGAAAAATGAATAATGATAGGCATCTTCAATTTTTAGAGTAAATAAAGACAAGTAAATGTAGGTTTATACAAAATGGATTCAATAGCTGCTAATACTAGTTCTGGTGTAATCTCTAATAACATAGCTAAAGTAACAGTGGTTGACATTTAAGAGGAAAAAGATGTCATTTCCATCAGAAATTTGTATCTAAATGCTAGCACTTTTTCTTAAATTGCATAGTTTCTTGATTATCAAAGCATTAAAAAATTTTCAAACATCAAGCATCTTTTTTAAAGAAAGATTACATATTTCTTTCAGGAACAACAGAGATATGTTATTTGGTTTTACAAAAGAAATTGAAATTATACTTGTGATTTACAGAACAGGTAAAATTTCAATTGAAAATATAGTTGTTGAAATATTTTATCTTTTGTTTTTTAATGATCAGGTATGTTTTGATTCTGAGGAATGGTTTAATAAATGTAATCATTCAAAGACTAGATATAAAATATATAAAGTATATTTCATTAATTAGATTATATAAGGTAAGTTGCCTATTTAACTCAATTATGTTCATATTTTTAGTTTGAGCATTTGTAACATTCTGAATATCATGGCAATGGGTTTGATTTGGGAATGTGGTAGTATGTTATTATTATATAAAATAATAACCTGTATAGACAAGAAATGTTACGTGTTTCCATTTTGTTGTTGTTGCTGTAAGAAGGTTTATATGTATTCATTTTTTACTCTGCCAAGAATTGAAAATAATGTGATACTGGTCATTACCAATTATCTATATATGGTGATATTTTTACCTGTTCTGTCTTATGGTTTTATACAATGACTGAAATTTGAGCTCTTTCAGTACAGTTGTTTTCATTAATATATATACATAAAATTAAACTTTGGTATTCTTATTTTATGGCAGGTACATTTTTAAAATAAAATTCCCTGAAAAGGTCTTCTTTAATGATTTAGATTCTCTTTTCAGGGCCCAGCACTAGAAGATTTCAGTCATTTGCCACCAGAACAGAGACGTAAAAAACTACAGCAGCGCATTGATGAACTTAACAGAGAACTACAAAAGGAATCAGACCAAAAGTATTTTTCTTTTAAGTTTTCTGTATCATTATTATGTCTTTCAACATTTACTTTGAATGGTACATTTAAATGTAATGTATAGAAAGTGTAAAAATCATGTATCCTAATTGATACCTTTTGAGAGAAAAATATACTTTTAAACTGGAAAATTTTATAGTTGCTATGTCATAAATAAATATGAAATGTTAGAATTTCTTTGGTTATAGATTTTTAGAATATGTTTATGCCTACCATAAATTTAAAAAATTGCTTGATGATTCCTTATCAAGTGTTGTTTCTGGCTGGGTGTGGTAGCTCATGCCTGTAATCCCAGCACTTTGGGAGGCAGAGGTGGGAGGAGTTTGAGACTAGCCTTGGCAACATAGGGAGACCCTAACTACTAAAAATTAAAATTAAAAATGTAGTTTCACCAACATTAACCACCTCTTAAGCACATTTTCATTTTGTATTTATATATAAATTGAGTTCAATAGAAACCTGAGGCTGTGATTATTTTGTTTGCAGTAAAACATGTTGGCAAACAATGCTTAATTACTTACAGCTTCATTCATATTTGTGCATAGCTTTAATTTTTTAAAAATTTTTACAAAATGTTTCCTTTAGATCAATTTTTATAAAATAGACACAGAAGAGTTATTTTTATGATTAAAGAGTTATAATGGATTGGTGACTTTATACTGAAGATAAAATTGGGGCTTAAAATTGTAGCATGTGATATCGAAGTTTTGATGTTAAGAATTGTTATGAGGTACGATATAGTGCTTAATCATAAATGAAATATTGCAACACAGTTGATTCTTATTAATAGTAGCTATGTTCTGTAAATTCACTGTGAACACTGAATTATTGAATACTGAAACATTGCTCATGGGGAAATGCGGAGTTAGGCTCCAAGTAGCCACTGGTCACAATGGTTTCATCAACTTATTAATATATAATGTTGTTTTCTATATGTTTTTGAGTAAATATGCCCTATTTAATTTATAGTGCTGATTTGTTAACCTTGAACTCTGCCAACAGCACTGTAACTCATGTTTGAACAAAGCTTATCTAACACGTTTTCTCCATAAGTAACATTATAGCCATCTTATGCTTAGGAACACTAGAAAGCACTTCAGCTCTGTGCTTAAGGGCACCAGAATCATCAACAAAAAGCACAAAAATGCGAAAAACATGGCACAAAATAAATAGATTACAAAAAGGACACATTGTTCAGAATATGAGAGCACAAACATGAAGGCCAGGCTATCACTTTGTTTGACCTCAGCTGGGAACTTGAATGTGTGTCTGGTGACTCAAATTTTTCTCTGCTCTGTCCATGTCCAAAACAAAAATAAAGGCACAGAAACGTGAATGTTCTTGCCATGGCCTGGTATTAGCTCTAATTCAGGGAGACTTGATTAAAAATTATGTGGAGTATAATAACAAAAGTTGAAGATGAAAAGGTATAGACTAAATTATGAAAAGTCTTGAATGCTTTCCAGCTCTTGATTAAATGCTTTCCTGTGGAGTTCTATAGGTATTAGAATTGCCAAAAGTTGTTAAGAGAGAAGGGGTGACATTATCAACTCTCTATTTTTAAGAAAGGCAATTGAAAGCTATATGAAGATTAGATGGTATAGGAAGGAGATTGAAGGCAGGGAGAGTAGTTAGGGGACTTTTTAACTAGGTGAGAGATGCTGAGGGCCTAAATAAAGGCAAAGTCATGAAGCTAGAAAGGAGAAATAGATAACAGTCATTTCAAAGCCAGAGTAGGTTGGACTTTTCATCTGATTAGATGCCTGAGAAGAGAAACATGAAGGAAGTTTAAAAGAAAAAGACTTGTAGCTCAGGAGAGTAGCTATGGAATTAATTGAAACAGTAAGAAAAAATAAATTTTGGGCAAAGATAATGGTTTTGTTTCTGTTGATTTTTGAAATATGTGAAAAATTCATATTGGAAGTGTCCAGGTGGGTTTAGAAATACGAATCTAGAACTTGGGAGAGAAAGAGGGCTAGAGATACACATTTGAGAATCATCTGAAGATAGGTGATATTATTAATAAAGCAGTGGGAGATCATCCTCAAAGAGGGGAGTGTAGGATTAGATGAGAAGAAACCTTTTTTGTCATTTTATGTAACGTGCATGTAAAGGTTAAACAAAGGAGGAGAAAGGAGCAAGTGAGAAAGCAGAGGGGAGGAGGAGGAAAAAGAAAATGTAATCTCCATGAGGTTCAGAACGAAAAGAGTATTAAAGAATGTTGGTCAGTAGTATCAGATGTTAGAGTCAAGAGGAACTGATTGAGGCAAACCTTTAATATGATTAGAAAAGAGGAGATAGGCTAAAAGGAATTGGCAAATGACTGAATTTAGAGGGAGAGGGTAAGTTAAAGCTGCCATTCCTATTTCTAGCATAGATGAGTGGGAGGACGATGATGCTGTGTGAGCTTTGATAAGGAACACTGGTGGAATAGTGCGGCTGGGTGGGAATATAATGAGTTCGATTTGGGACAATGATGAGTTTAAGAATATTGAGGAATATTCTTCCAGCCCTTGATTAAACCTATATATGTGTGTGTGTGTGTGTGTGTGTGTGTGTGTGTGTGTGTGTGTATGTATATGTATAAATCTCCTTGTTTAGAAAGCAAGAAATGAGAGATGAAATCTGTTACTTTTTGGTATTCTAAGTGTTCTAAAGATTATCTCAATAAATTACTAACTCTGTACATGTTATCAGCTTTATGCGAATTGTCTTTAATCAGGTAATGTTAGACTAAATTTAAAGAGATGTGACTCTATGTAAGATTAAGCAAGTCCCCAAAATCAAAACTGTTTTACCTGGAAGCCTTTGAAGTGAATATTTAATTCTGTGGTTTTCTTCCCTTTCAGAGATGCACTCAACAAAATGAAAGATGTGTATGAGAAAAATCCACAAATGGGAGATCCAGGGAGTTTGCAGCCTAAATTAGCAGAGACCATGAATAACATTGACCGCCTACGAATGGAAATCCACAAGAATGAGGTAGATTTGTTATTCAGCAGTTGTCTGAGATAAATGATTTTTATAAACTTCATATTGATAGATTGGTTTTTGCTATAATTATCTTCAAATATCTATATTTAATTTTATGATCTAAAAGTAAACAGTCATTATGGTATATAATCTTTAAATTAATCCCTCACTAAAGTTTTTTATTTAAACCTTTATATAAAACTAAACATTTAAGTTTTTTAAGTTAGCTGTAAAGTTGATCATTGACCAGATTGGAATAAAAATTTCCCATCTCTAAGAATAACATAATTATAAAAACTCCAAGCACATTTTAAATGTAGAATATCTTATGAGCTTTTAAACATATTTATTGAGCTCAGTTGTTTGCTTATTTTTTCCCTAAGGCTTGGCTCTCTGAAGTTGAAGGCAAAACAGGTGGGAGAGGAGACAGAAGACATAGCAGTGACATAAATCATCTTGTAACACAGGGACGAGAAAGGTCATTTTTTGCATTTTATTTGTATTCCTTCTTTTCCCTCAAACTTTTCTCAACCTTTTGTCCTAAACTTTATACAATTCTTTTTCTTCCTCCCAAATTTAATAACTTTAGTCTTTTGAACTCTGTTCCTTTAGCAATGTTTGCAGGTGAAGTAGGAATTTTCATTTTGCTATGTAATTCTAGTTTGTTGTGCATCCAGAAACAGAGCTAGAAACGTAGAAAATTCTTGGAGCTGCAGTCTGGGGACATAAGTTACCCAGGCATGGGGAAGGTTTCTTTAGGGTTTAGACGGAGTTGGGGTAACTTATGCCAAAGAAAAATTTTGCTTTCAAATTATTCAAAGTTTTGTGAAGGAAAAAAAGATGGTTTGTTTGGACCAGAGCTTCCAAAAGGCATTCTCCTAAGTTTACATACCACTTGTGACATTTTTCCCTTGGTGTAATGTATTTCCCCCGACCCTGCCCCAATGATAAAGGCCAACAAATTAGGATTCACCTTAGAGAAGAATTTGAGAGGTCTAGTATCAAATCTTGGTTTTCTACTTAAGTATAGTATATTACTCAAAGTAGAAACTTTGTGCAAGTTCTATTTTAATGTTCCCTGAGTCTCATTTTCCTGAAATATAAAATGGAGGTTAAAATACCCGTCCTTGTTACTAAAAAAGGAAATAATGCACATAAAAGCACCAAGCAGTAAAATATCTGGTAAATAGTATGTGTGCTTTACAAATGTTAGTTCCTCCCTCTTCTCTCCTCTTTGTCTCCCTTATTACTTCTTGAAAGAGTACATATCTTCAATATGTCAAGAGATATCCACAAATAACTGTTATTTTGTTATTAGGTAAAACCCAGATTTAAAGGATCTAATTTCTCTAGCATATGTTATTTAAGAACATGGCTTCCAGACTTACTGAAAGTGCTTTAAAATCTAATCTTACAAATTTTTCCATTATTAAAATCTTAGTCATTTGGTTCTTCGGCAAAATTATTAACATTTTTTCTCTTTGATTTAAAAAATTTTTCAGAAAAATCAATGCCTTTTTTGGATATTCTAAGTTACTAACTTTCTTGTTACCGTGATTAAATTGGAAATTAACTTTATTTCTTATTTTAGTTAGGAGTCTTTTGGTTTTTGGTGACAGAATGAATACTTTACCCATACTGGCTTAAACTAAAAGTGGACTTCATCAGCTTACTTTAGTGAGAGCTTGATCTAGGAGCTCAGATGATATCATCAGGACTCAGTTTCTTTCCACCTCACAGCTCTGCCTTCTGTGTTGGCTTCATTTTAAGGCTCGTTTGGTGATCTTCCAAAGCTCTAGGCGAGCATTCTTCCAGGTTCAAGTCCAGTGGAAAAGGGAGTGAGCTTCTCTTCCAACAGTCCCAAGCAAAAATCTCTTTGCATCTCTTATATCTGATTGGGTTACAGGACTCCTTGAGAACTATTCACTCCAGCCATAGAAATGCTGTGCTCTGATGGCCCCTCCAGATCCAGAATAGAAACAACTCCACCTGAAGCCTGTGAACTGAACATGGGTCTGGGTGGGTCCCCTAAGGAATTTTAAGGTTCTCTTGACAAAACAGGGGGTGATGGATCTGTGGTGACGAAAGACAATTGTTTACTACATTTTTCCATTTTATCTCTAGACCCAGATATAGTGAAATGTATTTACTGAATACTGCCATGTGCATAGAACATTGTAATCTTTTAATTTTTTTATTTCAGGAAATTCAGCAGAGAAGCATTTTATATTAGAAGCAATTTATATACTCAACATTTAAGAAAATAGGGCTTAATTTGGAACCATGTCTTTGATATTTAGTTTTCCAAATTGATCCTGAAGAGATCACCTGTAGGTAATATAGAGAGTTGTCATGTTTATGATACTTGATCAGAGATAATTTTATGTTTTATAGTCCTGAGGGAAGTTACACTGATGATGCAAACCAAGAAGTCCGTGGGCCACCCCAACAGCATGGTCACCACAATGAGTTTGATGATGAATTTGAGGATGATGATCCCTTGCCTGCTATTGGACACTGCAAAGCTATCTATCCTTTTGATGGTATGATTTTCTTAATATGTATTTGATAAACTTGGTTCCTCAAAGTCTAAATACATTGTCACTGTTAGAATATTATAATAGTACATTAGCATGCATACTTTTGTTTTAACTGAATTACAAATAGAGATTTTTCTTCTATATGTGAAATTAAAATTACCCATGTTATTGGCATCCTAATATAGATTATTATTTAATTATCAACTTTAGTCAATACAGAATTTTCCCCAGAGTTCTTACTAATGCTTACATATACTCAACAAAGTTGAAGCAGCTTGAGCATATAGCCCAACCCAGGAAATGGATGGCTGGTAGATGTCACTTTGTGTTCTTCCTTGCAGCTTACTAACATTAAGAGACAGGTACAAGGCATAGCTGAATGCCATCATCATATCCTGACTCGGTAGACCACCTTTTTAGACGAGTATGGGAGAGAATGTGGTAGCTTCTGACTATGCCAGCTTCTCCCCTGTGAAAGTTGGAGAACAAACTTTGTGAGGGGAGTATGGCACTGAGGCCCTCTCCTGCAGATTTTTGGTCAGACTCTTCATTCTCTTGTACTCTAAACAATCTCTTTCCTCAGCTAAAGAAGAGCAAATTGCTTATAAAAAATTGTTGTAAAATGGTATATGATATAAGGTCTTTCTCCCCCGTTTGTATTGGTTTTAAAATTGAGTAGTCTTTAATCCTCATTGTAAGAAAACATTAAATTTAAGATCTTGTAGCTGAGTGCAGTGATTTACTCCTATAGTCCTAGCTACTCTGGAAACTGAGGTGGGAGGATTGCTTTAGCCCAGGTTCTAAACGGGTCTGAACATAGTGAGACCTTATCTGTAAAAAAAAGAAAAAAATTGACATTTTGCTATAATGTAATCTAGTGTAGGGAAGAAATCTAGCACATGTTGAATGAAGACTCAATCGGGAAAACTGTTACTGCTAAGCAGGTTGGGGGTGTGGTTGGGGATGGGGAGAAAGGGAGTCTTGAGTCTGGTGAGGGATTGAAGGAAGGTTATGCTTTGCATCCATTATGCACCTACCATCCCAGAGTGAAACCTGTATTTTTCTCTGTTCTGTCTTCAACTGTATTCTTTTCATCCTTCTTCCCACGCTATCTTTTTACTGTTTTCCTGATCCATACCTCATGAAATCTTTAGATAGCTACATTACTCAAATTTGGGAAAGGAGTTGGAATAGTGAAATGGAGTTAGAATACCCTGTCAAATCACAGAATGTCACTGTGGCTCAGTTACCTCATCTGTTATAATACTTGGGGATGATATTAATCCAGTTTTACGTGCTTATTGTGCAGCTCAAATGAGAGATGACTATGAAAGTGTTGCGTAAACTACAAAGTATAATAGAGATGTGTTGTTAATGAGAGTCAGTGGGCTTATGGTTCCAGGTATGTTGAAATCTAGTAGGGTTATATGTTATTACTATTTTGTGTATTGTATTTATAAATTTTATTAAAAATTATTGCTGTGCTTAATTTATGTTTGTGCTATGAAAACTCTTATCTAGGACATAATGAAGGTACTCTGGCAATGAAAGAAGGTGAAGTTCTGTACATTATTGAGGAGGACAAAGGTGATGGATGGACAAGAGCTCGGAGACAGAATGGTGAAGAAGGCTACGTTCCCACATCGTACATAGATGTAACTCTAGAGAAAAACAGTAAAGGTGCAGTAACTTATATCTAAACTAACCAGGCAGCTTTGTGCCATGTATGACACGAGAAAGATAACGTAAATGAAAACACATTCAACTGGTTGGAAAAAATAAGAAAACTTAAAGGGCATCTAAGATTTATTGTTCACCATGTGAGCTGTGTAGGCTTAATCTAAGAGACATAACTATTACCACAAGAACTATTTTTGTGGCACTTTATGTTTATTGTTGGTGTGAAGCTTAATTGATGCCTTTTGCTTTATGTCCTGCTTAAGTCTTTGTGAAGGATTTGTGTTTTTCTGCCTTACAAAGAATATAATTTGATTTATTGGGCAGGAATCCATAAATAGTATGCTTCTCTGCCTCCTTTCCTTCAGAAAACACAGTGACTGTAGTGAATTCAAATAAGTAAAACTGCTCTGAAGTGCTGTGGAAAGCTGACTCCCCAAAGAGTGCTTTGTTCTAGGAATTTAAATTCATAGCTACAGTTTCTAGGAAGAAAGTAATAGTTGGATAATTGGGTAAAATAATATCATTTTCATTTTCTTCCCTATTTTAACTTTGATTTCCTAAAGGAAGAAAATATACACCTAACTTATAATCTATTTAAGTAGTAGTTTAATCCAGAGATTTGCAAAATAAATCACCTGGTCTAGCTTTTAGTTGAATAAAAAAAGTTTTATTTTGAGACCTGAAAATATTTTGAGATTTACTGGTAATTTTTAGTAACGTACAAGCTTCCTTCCAAATTAATTTATGTTTCTATTTTTCATCTTGAAAAATGTCTTTGGGAAATATCCCTTTAATGATTATTTAGCATTTAGCAGTTATACATAGGAAAATAACTGGTTATATGTGGGAAATATATACATTTGAAGATAGAGGAAATCTTGAATGGAAAGGAAATATTACTTTTTTAAAAGAGACACAACTTTTTTGACTAGGTTGGAGGAAGATATCTGTACCCATTTTAGAGCATTTCATTATTTTAGTTGGATCACCAGTTACTAGGATAGATCATTTTTTCCAGTTAATTTCAACAAGCATTTGTTGGAAACACTGTACAATCAAGGACTGTGCAGTCCTAGTTGTGTGATCACACCCTGAGTTATTTGTGTGGGGAAGTAAAGTGAGGAAGCAGTAAGATTTTGCTCATATTTCAACATTTTCTGGAGTTTTCAGTAACTATAAAAGATTTTAGAGACATTTTGGACAGACACTTTTAAACTGAACACCCCTTTTGGTCTTACCAAAGGTCTTCAGTAATTGTTCTTTTCTTTTTCCTCCTGGACTGCAGGTTCCTGAAGAGGGTTTCTGAGGAAATGGGCAAGATGTTGAAGGAGGTTACATGCAGCTGCTTTTGGGGGGAGGGATTAGAGTTATCAGGCTCAAAAGAGAGAGTGAGAAAAGCAAGTTGCATGAGTGCATGCAAACATGATTATTTTTTACTAACTTCATTAGCATTTTCATACATTGTTTTAAAAAATCATTGTAATGCCAATTCTTAAATTTCTAGTTCACAAGTATTCACACAAAAGAAAACAGCCAACAATGGCTGACTTTTTTCCCACTTATTTTACTGATATCCAATCAGTAAAGAATGCAGAGCTATCATAAAATTTGTCATACATTTGACTGTCCCAACAGGACTGTCTCTATCCCAGCTCTGTTTTAATTGTCTTTTAGACCCATTTTCTGTTAGCTCCTTGCCATTTGTCAGTGTCTGCCTGTGCCACCTCCGTGCTTGCTTAACATCCTGTTGCATGTCTAGAGTGATCAGGCTAGATTTTTCAGGCATGTCTTTATAATCCCTTGTTCTTGTCAAAGCCTTTGTTTTGTTTTACATTTGTAGTGCAAATCTCTTTGTCAAACATCTCCAGCACTAATGTTGCCATCCTAGTATTTGTGTTTGCTGCTATAACTTCCCCACTGCAAACATTCCAGTTTTCGCATTATGAAGAAGTAGTCTGTAAACCTGAAGTATTTATGATGAGAAAAAGAAAACATCTCTGCTCTAGCCTACAGCCCAATTGAAAGAACTCTTTGAAATGTGATACATCTTCAGCACCTCAGTCTGGGAAGAATCTATAGTCAGCACTGAAATCTTGGCATAATAAACACAGAAGATACTCACCACCTCAAGACAAAGGACTATTGTCAAAAGTCAGCTGCTTCCATTCAAATGCTGCCTTAAACTAGAGTGCCTAAATCTGTTGATTGCCAACACTACCACTACAGTATCCCACAAAGGGCTTTATGTGTCAGCTCAGTGCGACCTCCTTTAACTCTGCAGTTGCCGATGTAGCCTCGGTAGGTGGCTGTCAGAGCTCCACCATGTATGATGGTGCATCTTCAAATTTATGCATCAAACTAGAGATATGTCCCAGTCCATTTTACTTTACTCAGTGTTTTTATGAGAAATTTTGTGGACCTCTCCCCATTGTCTTTTTATTTGGGGTTATGATGATCTCATTTGATTATTACAATAATAGTCTGTTTCAAGTGATGGTTTTGTTTGAATCCGATAAAATTTAGTGTAACTTTGTAATGATCTATGTGCACTTTTACTTGTAAAATGGAAATTTCTGTATGTTTATACTTGTAAATATAATTGTTAGTGCCCCGTTGCTCATGTTGTCCTGCTTTGCATTTGTGATTCTGTTTAATGACTTGTAATCTTAACTAATTTCTTAGTGATGTTGTAATAGGGAGATGGGTGGGGGTGGGGGGCTATTTGTACCACCGAAGCTTCATTAATTTTGTTCTTTACTGTTTTGAGGGGAGAAAGAGAACGTGAAATGGTTTGTGTACTATTGGATTTTAAGCAATATTTTAGAAGCTGTGTGACTGCTTTAATAATTTTTCCCAGTGTTATTTGAATCATACTACCAGTTATACTAAAGCTGAATGAGAATTGTGCAAAAGTTAATGCCTTCATAAGATCAAGTACACCACTGTTACACAGCTGAAATATAGCATATTACCTTTGATGCTAGTAAACTATAAAGTTTAGATATCGAATCTCATTACAGGGTTATTTATATAATGTGACATTATTCAATACTGACAGACTACATGACGTAGTTTTAAAATCTAGTGCTATTTTTATTTTAAAGGTTAGCAATGAGGAGGAAATGTGATCTGGTTGTGTTTGTCTTCTGTACAAAGCCTCAAGTGCTTATGTTTTTTTGGCTAACAGTCACAGAGGGCAAAGTTTAAGGCTTTCTTGTAAGGACTAACTGTTCTTTTCAAGCTACTGTTTGTTTTTCTAAAACCAGGATTTGCTTCCGTAGGAGGCAAGTTCCTTCATGTGGAATAGTGCAACCTGTATATGGGTTATTAAAATAGAAAAGACATTTGTACTTGCACAGTTTAAATCATTCTTAAATCATCCTTAAATTTTGAACATGTGAATTGTCCAAAAGAAATCTTTAATTTTTCAGTAATTTTTACTCTTTGTGCACATGTTGATTTCCTAATGGTAAATGCTTTGTTTAAGATAGTGTTCTCTGTTGAGAATATTTTCATGGAATAAAACAATCTTTTCATGGCCAGTTAAGGTGTATAGTGTGTTATCTCTTACTGCTATGTGAACCAAAGAGATGTAATAATTTTTTTCTTGAATATGCTAAATTTCAGATAATACAAAGTAGATGACGAGTTCCATAAATGAGGCAACCTTTTTTGCAAAGCAGTTTTTGGAAATTTTATTCTAGTTTTGGTTTCTCTCAAGCTTTGCTAAAGGAAAAAAATGTTAACCATTCCTTTAGAGCAAATTTAAATTGCAATTTAAATAATTTGGATTTATCTTTGTCTACAGTAGCTGTGTTTCATTGACTTTTCTTTTACACCATCTTATCCTCTGCATCCATAAGAACCGTCCCTGTACCACACATCCTGATCTAGCCACCACACTCTGGCCGGCCTTTCCTGTGCTTCCGTTTGATTCCTGATTGGTTAGAGTACCTGCGTCTTCCTGGCATTTCAAAGCATGGAAAGAGAACATTTGCCATATTTAGTGACACATTATCTGTAACTTTAGAAAGTCTAATTTCAGAAGATTCACCCTTTTAAAAAGGCAAATTGTGAAACTATGCAAATTTTTAGAAATCCAAAAAGGGAATAAAACTCAGGGTAGACGCTGAACAATAAGAGGTTGCAATTGTTGAGATGAAAATTTAGAGATCAGTGCTAAGCTTGGAAGTGGGGACACACAAAACAATGAAAATTGCAGTAAAATAGTGTTAACTGTTACAGCTTCAGATGAACAGAGGTTTGCAGGGAAATAAAGCTCAAAACAATGAAAAGGGCTACTATCTGAACTAAAATCAGGGAGGCCACATCCTACTTGCTAGGGAAAGTTAACATCCTTATAACAACATTAACAAAAGGAAAAGGATCTCCAGGCTTATTGGAAATGATTTTCCTTTGAAGAAGGGTTCAGGTTGAGTATTTCTTACCTGAAATGCTTGGGAACAAAAGTGTTTGGGATTTCTGACTTTTTTGGGTTTTAGAATATTTGCAGTATGCCCTTACCAGTTGAGTGTCCCTAATATGAAAGTCCAAAACCTGAAATGTTCCAGTGAGCATTTCCTTTGAGCATTGTGTTGTTGGTGGTCAAAAGTTTCAGATTTTCAGATTTGGGATGCTCAACCTGTATTTGTTTGGGTGAAAAAAATGCTCCAGAAACACTGAAGCTATTTCAATGAGCTCATATACCTATGATCAGATATATTCCTTAGTATAGCCACTGTCAATAACTGGGGAAACGGTAGAAAATAGAAGAGGTGCCAAAAGAATGGGAAATGGGGCAAACATTGTAATTTTGAAGAGTAAATTCTGGGATGTTTGACAACAGCCCTTATAATATTAGATGTTGGTAGGATTTGGGGGACAATATAGTGGGCAGCTGACCACTTAGGTTCCTAAGAAGTACTGTCTAAATAGCTGCATTCCTTTATTTTGATACAAATGGGGAATTCTAAGATATAGTTAATGTCTTGTTTTCTGCACGATATCAATTTGACAAGATTTCTCATTTTTGTAAGATGGCAACAGCGTTGTTGTAGAATAGGGGCTTGTGACAAGTTGATTTGGTAAACCTGGAATCTCATCCGTGAAGAGTGTCTTGTGGAGAATATGTGTATGTTTGTTATCAACCATAATAAAATATATCACCCAACTAAAAAAATAGAAAGTTACTATTTCCTCATCTAAAGGTAACTGTTATCTTGAATCTTGGGTTTATTGTTTTTCTGTATAGTTTTAGCACATGAGTATTTTTTCCTAAACCTGACTACCTTCCTTGGTTTTGAGCTGTGTAAGAATGGTGTCTGTAAAGATGCTTTGTATGAGTGTGGGGCTGATATTCAGCTAGTGCATTCTGATGTGGAACCATAGTGAATGCTAAATATTGAAATGTTTCCATCGTGGTTGGTAAGTAATAACTAGGAAAAGTAGTTAAAAAAACAAAAAGTTAATCATATAAATTCCAGTACACGTTGTTTATCTCAGAAACCACTCTGATACAAATGCATTTCTGGTGTGAGCATTGGGGACAAAGCTTAAAGAAGGGCTTACTGTGGATTTGCTGTTATTTATTTCAGGTGTTGGTGAATCCTGTGGTTTCATAACTTCTTGGGTGGGAGAGGACCCTGGCAGTCAAGCTGAGGGAGACACACTGTGTCTCCCCCCAAGAAATGCCTCACCCTGCTCAAGGGGTGTCAGGCCATACCTGACAAAAGCTGGGTCTGGGCTCTGGAAGCAGCAGTGGAGACTGGAAGGGAGCAGGGCCCTGGGCCCTTCCATGGTTTTCAATTTTTTTTTTTTTTAAGAGACAGGGTCTTGCTCTGTGACCCAAGCTGGAGTGCAGTGGTTTGATTATAGCTCCTGCAGCCTCAGACTCTTGGGCTCAAGTGATCCTCCTGCCTCAGCCTCCTGAGTAGCTTAGACTACAGGCGCACACCACCAGGCCCAGGTAATTTATTTTTATTTTTTGCAGAGATAAGGTCTCACTATGTTGCCCGTGCTGATTTTGACCTCCCGGCCTCAAGCAATCCTCCCACCTTGGCATCCCAAAGTGCTGGGATTAGAGGTATAAGCCACTGCATCTTGGCCCCAGGTTTTGCTTTTTTTGGGGTAATTTATTCTGTGGTGGAGAGTGGTCTGCCTGTATATTTGAAGAAGTGTGAGGAAAGAGACTTTACCCAGAAGAGAATGTTCTGCAAGTGATAGCACAACTCTTGCTATGGTTTCTCCCTTCCCTTGGGTGGTCTTTAGACAGGAGTATATCACATTAGTCTGTCCTCTTCACCTCCACAAGTCCACCTTTCCCCTCACTTACCTGGGCAGACCACGCCACTTTAACTCAGGGCGAGCAGAAGCCCTGGCAAACTTGTCTAGTGTTTCTGTTCTCTCCTCCTTCCCCTTCTGCCTTGTCCTGCATCATAACTGGCATCCAGCCAGTCAGTGGTGGTTTCCTTATTGGCCGGTGTGGGGGCACAGTCTGTGTGTGGAATGAGACAGACAAAAACCACAAGCTTGCTCCCAGTTCTGGCAAACTAAAGATCAACAATCCTCACCCATCTCCCTCCCTTTCTCCACTCTTGTCTGTGGCTGGGAGCGCCTGCCACTGGTCTTGGCATGTAGCCAGCACCCAGATGGTGCAGTGTTGTCTGATGAGGCCAAGAGGTGAGATGTGGATCAGCTGCATGTGTACTCTCTTCAGGTGCCAGACAGCACATTAGTAAGCCAATAACTATGTATTGAAGGGGGAAATCACTGGAAGAGTTTGCAGTTCTCTGTGTTGAATACAGGGGCATCATTTACCTGGTGACAGGCCATACCTGACAAAAGTTATACCAACTGATTTGTTTAAACAAATGATTTGGAAATTATTAGTAATTGATGAATGATTTGTGCTTTTATCACTTGATAAGTTTTTATTGCATAGTTTAAAGAATAAAAGGAATTTTACTTGTTCATTTGTACATTGATTTATATATTTATATATTTAGTAACATTCTACTTATCAAACATTTTGAATCTTCCATTGTGTTTGATTGCTTTTTCATTCAGCGTTGTTTCTAAGTTTTATCCATGTCTATGCATAGTTCATTTTGCTGTGTGTAATAGTCCATTAAATATAGAATTTACCCATCCTCTTGATGGATTATTTCCTGAGTTTTGCTGGTAAAAACAATGCTGCTTATGCACATCCATGTGCATATTTACTGATAATGAGTGTTTCTCTAATGTCTATACCTAGGAGTGGAGTTGGTAGGTTATGAGTTATATTAATTTTAAAAGATAATGCCACATTTTCCTCCCAAAATTATTGTAATATTTTTACACACCTACAAGCATTGTATAAGGGTTACTCATGTTCCGTATCCTGGCCAACATTTAGGAGTCAGACTTCAACCTTTGTCAGTTCAAAGGGTATATAATAAAAGAGCATTTCATTGTAGTCTTAATTTGTGTTGCCCTATTATGTTGAGCCTCTTTTCATGTTTACTGTATGTTTTCCTTCTTTTGGAAAGCCTTTTTTCATCTTCATCCATTTTTTTTTTTTTGGTTGGTTATCTTTCCATTTTAATTCATGGGAATTCTTGTGAACGGGTTGCTAATTGTGTTAGTTATCTCTTACTGTGTAATACAGCAGGCTGATACTGGTTCTTGAATTTCTTGTGAGGTTGCATTCATCTCAAGGCTCTGTCTGGGGCTGGAGAGTCCATTCCAAGATCATTCAAGTGGTTGTTGGCAAGCCCCAGTTCCTTGCTGTTGGCCAGCGGCTTCAGTTCCTTAGCATGTGGACCTCTCCATTAGGGTGCTAACAAGTGGCATCTTGCTTCCCCCAGGACTCAAGGTGCAAGCTGCAGTCTTTTTATAACTTAATCTCACACATGACATATGTAACATACCAATACTTCTCCCTGTGCTCTTGGTTGCAGACCAACCCTGGTACAGTGTGGGAAGGGACAACATGAATGTGAGCATCAGAAGGCAGGGAACGTTGGTGGCCGTCTTGGAAGTTGCCTACCATACTAATCCTTTGTCAGTTTTACATGTTGCTAATATCTCTGATTTTTCACTTTCTCTATGTTGTTTTTTGATGAATAGAAGTTGTTCATTTTAATGTAGATTAATCATTTCATAATTAGTACTTTTTCTGCCTAGTTTAAGAAATTCTTAATTGATTCAAAGAAAAAAAGGTATTCTGTTTTTTCTTCTAAAAGTGTTAAGAGTTTTGCCTGTTCACCCATATAGGTTCTTAATTCATTTAGATTTTATTTTGGTGTATGATACAAAGTAAAGAACCATTTTTTTCTTTCATTTGCTTAACCAAATGTTCAAGAATTATTTAAAAAGTCATCCTTTCTCCCATGATCAGCAGTATCACTGTTATATATTAAATTTCTAATGACAGTTTAATTACTGTAGCTTAATAATGAGCTTTTATGTCTGGTAGGAGCCACCAACTTGGGACGACTGTAAATCATTTTATTGGTTTGGGGTTTTATAAATTTTACTCCAGACCTATGTGAGGACAGACATGTGGCTGCAAATCCTCACCAAAGACTATCATCATTACATTTATTTCCTTCCTGGTGCTGTATGTGAAGACAGGCATGTTTCCAGGCAACCTCCATTTGCTGGCAGATTTTTTTTCTTGCCTGTTCTCAGGGACCCATTAAGGCAGGGGTCTTCAAACTTTTTAAACAGGGGGCCAGTTCACTGTTCCTCGGACCGTTGAAGGGCCAGACTATAGTTTAAAAAAAAAATGAACAAATTCCAACGCATACTGCACATATCTTATTTTGAAGTAAAAAAAACAAATGGTGCAAAACACCCGCATGTGGCCCATGGGCCGTAGTTTGAGGACGCCTGCTTTAAGGGTTCCTGCTTAATAGGCATATCATGTTCAGCTCCCCTAAGACAGCAAAGTCTCTCATTCACAAGCTGATACTAGTATTTGTCTCTAGGTCTACCCAGGGTTCTAAGTTCTCACACAGAGTTGATTTAAATTTGCTGTACCTTTGGCAGGCGGGGAGGGGGGGGCCCTCCCTCCTTTCATTCTATTAAGATTGTGCATTACAAGTATGTTTATTAAAATTTATTCAGGATTTATTTGTAGTGAGAGGGTTTTCTATGAGGATCTGAACCACTATATTGCCAGAAGTAGAAGTGTGCTTTGGTTCTTCTCAACAAATATATTTGTGTTGTATTAAACAGACCATAGTGAGAGTCTAATACTTAGTTCCAATAGACATATTTAAGATGACAATAGGGTGATGGTTAGGTTATAGTGGGACTTCTATAACCAATAAGTCATAGTTTTTCAAAGGCTGTTTAACATTGTGGAGAAATTTTTACAGCCTGTTTGAGAAAAGATGGATATAAAATTTGGCATGGTCCCAATATTAATATTTAAAAGAATAAACAAATTGTTAAGTGTTTGACAGTTGGTGGCAGGATGATAGACTATTTTATTTTAAAGTCTTGTATTCTACATTTTCTATAAGAGGAAAAAATTGAGGAAGATATCAATAAACTAGGAAGTATCCCCTTTGGAAAGTTGGAAACTTACAAAACAAACCGAAAAAGCTCGTTGTTATACTTATCAGCTAGAAGACAGGTGATTAATTTGAAATACATGAAGATATGTCAAATAGCATAGTAACTAACATCTGGGTGCTCAGTTTTGTACAAGGTGCTGTGCTGCACATGGGACTCAATGGGGTGAACTTGGTCCAAGTCCAATTGCTGGCATGCTCCATAGCTTGCGTTGGATCCCAGTTCCTCTGGAGCCATGACTATCTTGTGTCACCATTCTGTCTCCTAAACTAGAAACCTTTTCATACCACTCTCATTCATTTTGGTTGACTATCAGGATAGAGTAGTGGCTAGGGAAGAGAATGCCCTAGGAGGTAGAATTATTGTACTTCAATGACTTTTATATTAAAGAGACTGGCTACAACTGTTTCACAAAAAGATATATTTTCATTCATGACTATTTACATTTTTCATATTTATTTAAAGAATATCATACAACTGATACCTTCTGAAATGTTTCATGGTTTTCTTTTAAACTCTTCTATTTATACTTATCAGACATGGAATTAAAACTAAAATGGTCAAATGCCAAAATAGAAAGCAACCAGCCAACACAGCTAGGTCTTCTCTTAAATTAGCTGATCAACATTAGCAAATGTTACCTTAATAATAAATTATTCATTTAAAAATCAGTAGTAATTTTAAACAATCCATAAATAAGTGTGCTCTGTGCAATTTACACGTTTAATATCCTGTGGATACTAAAAGCTTGTATATTGTCAGTTTGCACGTTATTACTTTATCAAATAGAGAAGTTTCCCAAAGAAGAAACTGGAGACGCTTGAAATAATATCCTAAGGTTCTCTGGAGAGTCATCAAAGCTCTGCCTGCTTTACAGGAGGAGGTTCCAGTTTACGTGAGAGTGCAGTTAAAATCTGGTTGAACTTCTCATATCTCTCTGTCTGATTGACTTGTGCACCTTTGCTGCCCCATAGCAATCGCATTTGAAATTCAGTCTTGACGATTTCACTCATTTCTTCATCTGCTTGAAAACCTAATCAAAACAAAATCATCAAAAAAGTTAACTTCAGTTCTGGCTAAAAACATAGTGTTAAAAATGTGCTTGTTTAAAGTAAGATAAAAATGAACATCTTCCTTCAGAACTTTAAAAACTGCCTCCAAAGAAAAATGCAGGATCCTCCTGTATAATAAGGGAGGGCAGAGCCCCTCCCTCAAGGACCCGAGCACCTTGAGAGAACAAGTAAACTCACTAAAACATGACAGTGGAATTCCTGTGTACAAGCCATTCTGGGTGCTAGTGCTGTAGGAAGGAAGAAGTGTTCATGTTACCTTGTTTTTTTCATGTTTTTAACAACTTTACATGCCATATGATTCACCTACTTTAGCTGTGTAGTTTATGATAGTAAATTTGTACAGTTGCACAACCCAGTTTTGAACACGTCCATCACCCTAGTACCTCTTTGCAGTCAATCCTGGTTCCCACCCCAGACCCCAGCCAACTACTGCTCTTTCTGTTGCTACTATTTTGCCTTTTCTAGAAGTCTGACATAAACAGAATCATCCAATGTAGGCTTTTAAATATCTGACGACTTTTCACTTAGCATGTTTTTGAGATGATTCCATATATTGCATGTTATCAATAATTCATTTTTATTGCTGAGTAGTCAGTTAATGGACATACCACATTTTGTTTATCCATTCACCAACTGATGGACATTTGGATTGTTTCCAGTTTCTGGCTATTATGAATAATTTTGTGAACATTTATATGGACATGTTTTTATTTCTCTAGAACTGTGAGATCATATGGTAAGTATATGTTTGTTTTTAAAGAAACCATCAAACTCCAAAATGGCTGTATCATTTTATATTCACACCAGCAATATATGAAGATTCCAATTTCATCACATGCTGCCAATCTTTAGTTTTGTCATTCTTTTTAAATGTAGCCATTTCTAGATAGTATGTGGTGGTATCTCATTGTGGTTTAAATTTACATTTCCCTAATGATTGATGCTTTGAACATCTTTTCATGTAGTTGTCATTTGTATATTTCTATGATGTATCTATTCAAATTTGTCTGTTTAGTCTCCAGTTGTAAGAGTTCCTTATATATTCTAGATATAAGTCCTTATATCAGACATATATTTAGCAAATATTTTCTCCTAGTCTGTCTTGCCTTTTCACTGTCTTAATGGCGTATTTTTGAAGAGCAAAAGTCTAAAATTTTAATTTATTAATGTTCTCTGTTATGGTTCATGCTTTTTGTGTCCTAATCTTTACCTAACTCAAGGGCACAAAGAAGTTCTCCTGTATTTTCTTTTTCTGTTTCTTTTTTTATTTCAGCATATTATGGGGGTACAAATGTTTAGGTTACATGTGTTGCCTTTCCTCCCTTCCCCCCTGGAGGCAGAGCTTCAAGCGTGTCCATCCCCCAGATGGTGCGCATCGCACTCATTATGTATGTATATACCTATCCCCCCCCCCCATCTGCATGACACCTGATAAATGTTATTCCTATATGTCCACTTAGGTGTTGATCCGTTAATACTAATTTGCTGGTGAGTACATATGGTGCTTATTTTTCCATTCTTGGGATACTTCACTTAGTAGAATGGGTTCCAGCTCTATCCAAGAAAATACAAGAGGTGCTATATCACTGTTGTTTCTTATAGCTGAATAGTACTCCATGATATACATATACCACATTTTATACATCCACTCATGTATTGATGGGCACTTGGGTTGTTTCCACGTCTTTGCAATTGTGAATTGTGCTGCTATAAACATTTGAGTGCAGGTGTCTTTTTTATAGAGTGTCTTTTGTTCTTCTGGGTAGATGCCCAGTAATGGGATTGCTGGATCAAATGGTAGATCTACTTGTATCACTTTAAGGTATCTCCATATTGCTTTCCAAAGAGGTTGAACTAATTTGCAGTCCCACCAGCAATGTAGCAGTATTCCTATCTCTCCGCATCCACACCAACATTTATTGTTTTGGGACTTTTTAAGAAAGGGCCTTCTCACTGGAGATAAGTGATATCTCATTGTGGTTTTGATTTGCATTTCCCTGATGATTAGAGATGTTGAGCATTTTTTTTCATGTGTTGTTGGCCATTATTCTGTCTTCTTTTGGGAAGTTTCTGCTCATGTCCTTTGCCCACTTTTTGATAGGGTTGTTTGATTTTTCCTTGCTGATTTTCCTGAGTTCTAAATAGATTCTAGTTATCAGCCCTTTAACGGATATGTAGCTTGCGAAAATTTTCTCCCATTCTGTAGGTTGTCTGTTTGCTCTTGTGACAGTTTCTTTCTTACAAAGAAAGTTTATATATAAACTGAAAGTTTATATATAAAGCTGTGCAGAAGCCTTATAATTTGATCAGGTCCCATTTATTTATTTTTGTTGTTGCTGTGATTGCCTTTGGGGTCTTCTTCATAAATTCTTTGCCTAGGCCAATGTCTAGAAGAGTATTTCCAATGTTTTCCTCTAGAATTCTAATAGTTTCACATTTTAGGTTTAAGTCTGTTACCCAGCATGAGTTGATTTTTGTGAGAGGTGAAAGGTGTGGATCCTGTTTTAGTGTTCTACATGTGGCTATCCAGTTTTCCCAGCACCATTTATTGAATAAGGATTCTTTTCCCCAGTGTATGTTTTGTCTGCTTTATCAAAGATTAGATGGCTTTATGAGTATGGTTTTATATCTGGGTTCTTTGTTTTGTTCCACTGGTCAATGCTCCTGTTCTTGTGCTAATACCAAGCTGTTTTAATTACTATAGCCTTGTAGTATAGTTTGAAGTCTGGTAAATTGATACCTCGTATTTTGTTTTTATTGACTAGGATTGCTTTTGCTATACGGGGTCTTCTCTGGTTCCATATGAAACGTAAAATTATTTTTTCTATATCTGTGAAAAATGATGATGGTATTTTAATAGGGATTGCAATGACTCCGTAGATCACTTTGGGTGGTATAGAAATTTTAACAATGTTGATTCTGCTGACCCACGAGCATGGTATGGTCTCCCACCTGTTTACGTCTTCTGCTATTTCCTTTCTCACTGTTTCATAGTTCTCCCTGTAGAGGTCTTTTACCTCCTTAAATATATTCCTAGGTACTTTATTTTCTTTGTTGCTATTTTGAAGGGAATTGAGTCTTTGATTTGGTTCTCACTTTGACTGTTACTGGCATATATGAATTCCTCTGATTTCTGTGTATTGATTTTGTATCCTGAGACTTTACTGAATTCATGTATCAATTCAAGGAGTTTCTTGGTAGAATCCTTGGGATTTTCTAGATAATATATCATCAGCAAAGACTGAGAGTTTGATCTCTTCTGCCCCCATTTGGACACCCTTGATTCTGCTCTTTTGTCTGAATAGAATAGAAGTGAAGATAGTGGGCAACCTTGTCTTGTTCCAGGTCTAAGTGGGAATGCTTTCAATTTTTTCCCATTCAGTATGATATTGGCTGTGGGTTTGTCATATATGGCTTGTATCATTTTTAGGTTAGCCCCGTCTATGCCTATTTTGTTAAGCATTCTTATCATAAAAGGGTGTTGAATTTTGTCAAATGTTTTTTCTTTGTCTATTGAGAGGATAATATGGTCTTTGTTTTTTATTCTGTTTATGTGGTGAATTACATTTATAGATTTGTGTATGTTAAACCATCCCTTCATCCCTGAGATGAAGCTCACTTGGTTGTGATGGATTATTTTCTTGATAAGCACTTGGATTCGGTTAGCTAGGATTCTCCTGTATTTTCTTATAGGAGCTTTATACTTTAGCTCTTACATTTTGGGTCTGTGATCCATTTTTGGATTACTAATTGTGTGTGGTATGTATGAGAAGGATCGAGATTCATTTTTTGTGTGTGTATAAGGATATCCAATAATAGTTCCAGCACCATTTGTGTATAGGCTATACTATATTCTGTGAATTACCTTAGCACCTTTTTAAAAAATCAATTGACAGCCATATGTGATGGCCTGTTTCTTGACTCTATTCTAATCTAAGAGAAACTCTGGTCTACTTAAGTCTACAAAGCATCTACTTAAGTCTACAAAGCATCTACAAAGATGCTTATCAGAAAAGGGGGAAGCCTCTAGGCCTGTAGTCCCCAACTAGGCTGCACAGCAGGAGGTGAGTGGCAGGAGAGGGAAGCTTCATCTGTATTTATAGCCGCTCCCCATCGCTGGCCTCTGAGCTCCGCCTCCTGTCAGATCAGCAGCAGCATTAGATCCTCACAGGAGTGTGAGCCCTTCTGTAAAATGCGCATGTGAGGGATCTAGGTTGTGCTCCTTATGAGAATCTAATGCCTGATGATCTGAGGTGGAGCTGAGGCGGTGATACTAGTGAAGACTGGCTGCAAATACAAATTATTATTAGAGAGGTTTGATTGCACAGAGACTGTAATAAATCAATTGCTTGCAAACTCATATTAAAACCCTATCCGTTAGCCAGGCATGGTGGCGCATGCCTGTAGTCCCAGTTACTCGGGAGGCTGAGGCAGGAGGATTGCTTGAGTCCAGGAGTTTGAGGTTGCTGTGAGCTTGGCTGATGCCATGGCACTCTAGCCCGGGCAACAGAGTGAGACTGTCTCAAAAACAAAAACAACCCTATCTGTGACTGGCAAGGAACAATTAAGCTGCATCTGGTGGCAGGCATTAAAGTCAGAATCTGACACTTCTTTTAGTCTGCATATGGCCTGCCTCTTATTTACCACTTCCATCCGCCTCTTTGCCATACTGTGCACTTGTCTCAGTCACAGTTTTGGTAAGCCCACAACCTTACCCTAGCAAAAAAGAGTAAAAATCAAACATCGCTGGTGAACTTCTTTGAAAAGGGCATCATTAAGAATAATATCCTTGATGGATAAATCACCAAAGGCCAGTTGATGACTTCCATTCACTCAGGTAACATGCTTTGAGCCTGTGCCCTGGGCTGGGTGCTGGTGTAGTCACTGTCACTTTCAGCAGTGGGAACTTGCTATGTACACTTGTGGCAGGGTCAACTGAAAAATTCCATCACCTACCTTTAAAGTGATTTGCTGTAGAACAGCTTAAGGCACACTTTCCTCAAAACCCATCCTGATATATTGGCTTATGCAACATCGAAAGTAATACTATTCATTGGCTTTGCGTAAGTACATACTCTAATATCTGTTGAATTGTGTGTTTTTATCATTTGCGTCCCACATCGCCAATGCTGGAGACCTTTTTTGAGGGAAAAAGTGAAACAGGTATGTGGCGCGTATACCTACAGCAGACACGGTGCCCAGCATTCCGTCCCACATTCTGGTTCTGAAGCAACAATTTTCTTTTAGAATGAAATGAATAGGCCTCTCCTGCCCCACATAGTTGTTAACCTTGTGGATCCAACTGTGGGCCCTTGAAGAATTTTTAAAATTATCTAATGAGTAAGAGCAAACAGTCATCTCTAATGACTGCATTGGCAAAGCCCTGTCTAGCACTTGCTTCCTGAATGGTCTTTCTGCCAACAAGCCTCCCAGCACACAGATGCCAGCTAGTTTACTTCAAAACATAAATCTGACCCTGTGATCCCCTTCCATGGGTCACCTCTTCCCTGGCTCTTCCTCAGCCACGGTCCTGCTCGAGAGCCCTTCCCAGCTGTGCCCACTTCCCTCTGCAGCCTAGGTGGCCGTTTCTTAGGTCATAATTTACACTAATCCAAACCCAAGTACTGGTAGTTCCCACTTTTCTTAACTCAGTGGCTTTGCTTGTGTTGTACCTTCTGAGTGGAATTTCCATTCCTTTCCATCTCTGTTTTCTGGCTGACTACTATTGCTCCTTAACAATCAATGGAGATGTTTTCTGGGAAGGTGCCCCCCGTGGCTTCCTCTTTCCCTGCATCTCTGACCAATTCAGTTCCTTAAGTGCTTCCATGGTATGCGCTGCACTAACCCCCGTGTGCTGAAACACCTGCTTCAATGCCTCTGAGCACCTTGAGGACATCCAGCTAGCATGGTTCTGTGCGCACCATGCCTGTGATAAATGTTCAGGAAACTAACTGAAGCAGCCGCTTTCTATTACCATAGCCCTTACACGAAAGGTCAGTTCACACAACGCTCTACAGAACGTGTCTGAGGCTGAGAGCAGGGCGCTCGCTTCCCCGTGTGACTGGGGAGGAACAGGACTGCAGGTAAATGAAGTCTAGATAAAACTCCACCTCCTCATCTCAGCCCACCACCTTTTCTAATCTTGCCAATTAGAGGTACTAATTCTGTTCAACACCACTGACACAACAGAACACTTAAGAAAGGAGAAACAGAACACTTGAGTCACTTTTGAATTTAGAGGAAGTAAGGATCAGTCATATACGAAATGGAATTCCTATGCGTTATTCTTTCCTCCTTGGTCTTTTTTTAAATTAAGGACATCCATGCTCTTTCATGCCCCATTTCAGTCACTACTTAGACAGCTTCCCAAACCCAGGCCTCACCTGCCAGGTTCCTCTCGGCATTCACCCGGTAGCTGTCCGCAGCCTCCGCCATGAACCGGGCTGTCGCCAAATGGTTCAGCATGATTTCACAGCTTTGGTCATTTTTTTCCCACATGTCAGTTCCTTCAAAAGTGACAGCCTGGCGCTCCATTAAGGTCACAAGGGGCATCAGCAGTGGGACTGATATGTTGCTTGGGGGAACACATGTGGATTCTGAAAAACAAGGAGTAAAGTTTTCCATAACATATTTTTTTCAAAGTTAAGCACACAATGGTGACTCGTATCCTGCGTCTTGTTGTAGCTACTGTAGACCTTCTACAAGCCATGCTGTCGTCTGATAAAAGTCCTGAGGACATCAGCAGTCCTGCAGATAACTCAGGGCCTCATAATCTGCCCTGTTAAATGCTTGACCAGAGGGCCAGATAGGACCTAGCCACTTACCACCGCCCACGGGCACTCCGGGCTCGCCCCACCGACCGTGCTCACCTCTGCCTTCGTGCAGGAGTTTGCTGAAGGGCTTCAGCTGTTTCTCGTAGAGGATGGCGGTCTGGGTGTACTGGTGTCGCAGGGCAGTCCATGTTTTTTCTAACCTTGTGATCTGGAAGAAAGAAAAGTATTATGATCATTTTGGAAAAGACTTTTTAAATTACTTTGTTGCAGTCAGGTGCGGTGGCTCATGCCTGTAATCCTAGCACTTTGGGAGGCTGAGGCGGGAGGATGGCTTGAGGCCAGGAGTTCGAGACCAGCCTGAGCAAGAGTGAGACCCCCCCCCCCATCTCTACTAAAAATAGAAAACTAGCCAGGTGTGGTGGTGAGTGCCTGTAGTCCCAGGTCCTCAGGAGGCTGAGGCAGGAGAATTGCTTGAGCCCAGGAGTTTGAGGTTGCAGTGAGCTATGATAACACCACTGTGCTCTAGCCAGGGTCTCAAAAAAAAAAAAAATTACCATTTTGCTTAAATTTTGGAACAGGTAATAGATGCACGTGGCAAGAGAGTACCGAGAAAAAGTAATCCCCCAGCATACCCCTTTTTGCACTGCTCTCATGGCTCATCCCAGTGACAATACTCTGTGTGTATGTGTGTGTGTGTGTGTACACACACACCCCTTTTAAAAATAAATACATTCTTATATACAACATATATTTTTCAGTTCCTTGCTTGGAAATCATTCCATATAGAACAGCCTTATTTTGTTAAACCTCTGCATAATATTCCACCATATAGAGACACTATAATTTAACTGGTCTATAGATGAGAGTTTTAAATATATTTTGCTATTACAAAAAGATTTGGCAAATGCATACAAGTGTGAAAATATCTGGAGGATACATTTCCAGAAATGGAACTTCTGGGCCAAAGAGTACACCTATTTAAATTTTGACAGGTGTTGGTAACTGTCCAGCACAGAGGTGGCACCAACGCAAGGACGTAGGAATGTGACGTAAAAGCATTTTAATGTTTGTACTGTCTGAGACACACAAAGGATTGCCCAGACCATGTGATGCCATTACTCATTTCTTTTCATTTGTTTTGGAATAATTTAGTCAACACCAGCCTATGCCACTGACTCTGACTGTGCTAAGATGAATGGCCTGCACTCACACCATAACACCAGCAAGCCCAAGTGTCAAGTTTTCTACATGAAACAAGGAAGGGCATTAGTATTTAGGGAATGAGAGCCAACTGGGTGGCAAGTAGTTGAAGAATTTCATTTAATCTTCACAAAGCCTCATACGGCAGGTATTTTGGCCTCATTTTACAGATCAGAAAACAGAAGAGATTATGTAACTTGCCCGAGGTTTCCCAGCTGGTGAGTGCCAGAGCTGAGATTCCGTTCCTTGGCCTGTAAGAGCTCCCATGGATTCCAAGAGGAAGGTAAGAAGGGTCAGCTCCAGCTGGTTTGCTGGGAAGAAAAGGCTGTGGCTGGCCGTCCTCTGGCCACCCCCATGCTGCCCTCTCTTCTCAGAAAACCCTTCTTCCCTTCTGCTCCCTGGAGCATCACCCTCTGGAGGAAGCCCTGGATCTGGGGCAGGTTCATCTCCTGGGAGCTTCTCTCTCGATACTAGAGGCTGAGAGGAGAAGGTGGCATAGGTGGCTGTGGGACAAGCGCGGGTTTGGATGGCGACACAGTGATGTGACTGTCCTCTGGGGTTTTCCCTGGGTATGCCACTCGCCTCCCCCTGCTCGTGACCAGGCCCTGAGTACCCTGGAGGACTTTGCTGCTGAGACTCCAGGAGGGAACCGTCTGGCCCTGCTGGAGGGGAGGGAGCCGCCCACAAAGCAAGTGAAGGTGGTGGTTCGGGATAAGTCCCTGACCGCTGAGTCGGACTTCACAGCAACCACGTGATCCCACAGAACATCCCCTTTACCATTCTCAGAGGAAGCTCTGGGCTGGGGGCTTTACACCCAGCCTGGCCTGTTGGCTCAGCCATCCAAATTCAAGGCAGTATTGGATGAGAGGAAATAAACATGATGCAGTTAAAAACACCTGAATGAAAAATTAAAAACCCTGCTATAGAAATCAGTATATCAAGAAAGTACGGCAGAATTTATGGGTTGCTTTTTTCAAATATCGATCCTACAAAATTCCAATGCACCTGAAGAATTTTAAAAGCTCTTAAAATATTATAAATAGAATGGATCCCCCCAAAATTCCTGATGAAGGCACCAAGTTGTTCAGCTTCTTGTTTTTAAGGTGACCTTGCATTAACAGAAGGTCCCCACTGAGACTTGTGGGACATGTGATTGTAGTTGCCTTCCTTAGTGGCAGCGATGGCTTTTCAGTGAGCACCTGGCAGGATTTCAGAGACAATCTGTGGCTACGAAACAGCGAAGCTAAATGACCAGCAGTTTTGATGTTCCTGGTTGCAGGGTTTGCTTTCAGGACTGTAATCTCATACTCAGAGTCCTCCAAGCACCTCGGGCTCAGGAGAACAGAACTGGAAAGCTGGTTCTGAGCAATAAAGATAGCAGGATGCTTTGCTCCGTGAGGCCTGCTGGATTGAAAATCCAGGTTTTCAGGTTTGACACTCATCCTGAAAAACCCCTGTCAAAGCAGATGAATTTAAATGCCCAATTTCAGAAAGTCTAATGAGGGGGTTATATGGCAGGTGGGCCAGGAGTTTTTTTTAACAGGAGTCTGTTTTAGGTGACCTGAGGACTGTACCTGTGATAAACTTCTCTAAGGATTCTCTGAGATAAGCTCCCCAAATGCCTCATTTTCCCAGTCATTATCCCAAACTGCCCACATTCCTGGTGACCCAGATGGAAGCAGTCTCTTATACACACATTTTAGCCAGATTCTCACCCTGAGTGGTTCTCCAGGAACACTGATTGTTCATGAGGACAACACTTGGTATTGTACATCAAAGAGAAAACATGGACTGTCAGCAATTACCCACTGTTTTTAAAAGTAGAGACAAAATACTCTTGGTTGCTCCCTAATCGAAGAAGCTTTCATTAAGATTCAATTTACTTTTCGAGACAGACTAAAATAGCCTGTGATTTGCTAAGCATGGTGTGTGGGCCCCTTTGCAGAGCATTAAGTGCAGGCAGGTCTGAGGGGCTGCACAAAGCAAGCAAAAACTTACCTGTGGCATTTCCAGGGCTTTCATGACAGCTGAGAAAGAATAGAGGTCCCCCATGGAATCCTTTAGTTCCACGGCCACCTGGATGATCCTGTTGAGGGTGGCCGCTCGGTCCTCCAAAGTGCCCGTGCAGCCCAGGACGTCCACTGCAATGCCGATGGCCATCGTGTTGTGTCTGAGAGGGAGGAGATCAGTGGTCAGGCCCAGGGCCAGTGGGACTAGAAGAAAACGAAATCAAATTGCCCAGAACACGATTGGTTTTGCACCATTTGTTGCTTGCTCTGAAATGTGCCAGCCACTGAATTTAGACGGCCAATCTCAACAGAGAGATCACCCGCTAGCAGCTGACTGCGGCAAGGCCCAGGCCAGGCTGCAGAGGGTGCACTATGCAGTCAAAACCAGATGCCCCAGGACAGGGCCAAGTTCAGCCACGGGCAGAGAGGCATGGAGAGGCCCCTTGGGGCTAAGGTGCTCAGAGGTTCATGTAGCTCCTTGTACTCCCCACCATGAGAAGTCCAAGGAGACAGCAGGTGCCCCCAACACACACTGGGAATCCCTTCCTCAGGGAAGCCTGGGACCGCCTCCAGTGAGTCCCCTGGACTTGGGAATGGAAGCGGCAGAAAAATGGGAGGATATGCTTGATCCAAGAGGATGACAGAGGCATCAGAACAAAGGAAGGAAAGAGGAGCTAAGAATGGTGTTTTGCAGCCCCAGTCAAGAGGCCAGAGGAACAGAGATGTGGACAAGACTGACCAGCTGATAATGGGCAAGAATTAGCCTATAAAGGTCAGACCCTAATAAAATCAAAACCTTATTCCCCCCAACAATCGTCCCTTTTCTCATTTTGAGCTACAAAGGTCAACCTCAGACCCAGAACAGGAAGCAGGGTGATCTTTTCTGTCCACGACAATGGGACTAACATGAATGGGGTCAGCAGTGGGAGGAAGCACAGACTATGACCTCCTCTCCCTGCCTCTGTAAATCAGGACCTAGGAGTTGACTGCAATGGACAGAATTGCCTCAGTTACATTTCATGCAGCTCTGGTACAAGTGTTGGAGGTGAAGGCCCCAGTTCAACAAGCTTTGGAAGTCCAGGGCCACGCTGGACATTCAGAGCTCTGGATGCGACTCCGTGGCCGTGCTCTCCCTGTGCCCAGGGGTGCTGGTCTTTCTCTTGCTCTCCTTGAGCAAAGGGCAGCAGTGATTCAGTCAGTGCCCAGTGTGACTCACTGCTCTAATGTTTGTTAAATAAGTAACGAGCTCTGCGTCTGAGAGTGTTTGCACATATACGTATGCACGGTGTTCAACTGCCGTGTTACTTAAGGCTCCACTCCTTAGTTTCTTCCTTGGTAAAAGGAGAGCAAAGGTTGTGAGAAATGGACTGCGTATGGGCGTAACAATGACTAAAGTGCCTGGCACTGGCAGGCACCCACCAAACGGTAGTTGTTGTCACAGTCGTCTCTGTGTACGTCTCTCCCTCTGTGTCTTGGTCCATTTGAGGCGTTTGTTTCTCTCTTTTCCCATTTCTCCATTCATCTCCTTTCTCTGATTTCTTGTCTTTCCCAGTTAATGTATCCAAACATAGACCTAAAGTATGTTTTTACTATTTGCATTTTTTGAAGAGTTTTGTTATTCATTTGCAAAGTGTTAACATTGAGTAGAACATTTTAGATGTTTCTTTTAACTAGTTGTTTCTTTTAACTAGGGGAAGTCAACTAACTTCCCATGCTGTATTCAATCAATCATTTATTCAGTGTTTTCTTCTCCTGTGTTTTAGTTTTACTGGCCCTTAATAAAACGCAGGTTCTCTACCCCTTCTTTAACACCTGTTGCTGTGTCAGTGGTTAGCCAAATGGTTATATCCACTCACACAGCCAACATTTACCTGAAACCTTTGGGGACACCACTGTGGGAAGAACAACTTGGGGTGGCACGTGTGTAACAAGAGCTCTAGGGACTGGCAACTCAAATGTTACACGAAGGACATTTCCAGCTTGGTAGGCTTGGCGTGGGTGAAGTGGTACATTAAAAATAAAGGGTAATTTTGTATTTGATTCTTAAACGCAAAAACTTTATGTCATTTGACACTTCAGGACCCCTATAACCTTGGCCTTTATTCAGTAAATACATTGTAATTAATAAAACCATGCCCCAGTCTCTAGTAGGCAGAGCCCACAAGTCAGCCTTGGACAAGAAGCAAGCTAAGACGTGAGACCCCAGCCAGTGGCAACCGAGAGAAGAAAGAAATGGATGTTCATGAGGGTGAAAATCGCCAAGAGAGACGCCCCAGGCCTGCTGCCCCACCTGGGCCCAGGACGCACGTCCCAGCACACCTAGTGACACTGATGAAATGGGCTCAGATTCATTAGGCCTGGAACCTGGGGAGTTTTCAGGCTGAGACGTCTCATGTGAGAAACGGAAGCGTGGTGGCACAGCTCGCCTCTGTGGACAGGGGAAGTGAGTGGACTGCGAGGCCAGGCCCTGGGAGAGAAGGGGACACCCAGATAGCGAGGCTAGACCCTAGAAAAGCCTCTCCAGGAAAAGCAGGGAAATTCAGAAGCGGGATCTATAATTTCCCAAAGGCCTTCAACAATGGCTGTGCCCGAACAAAGTCAGCGCAGCCACTTTTCCACCTCCTGCCCCACACGCTTTAGCTCAGCACCCTGGGTGTGCTCTATGGGATGCAGCTCAAGGCTGGGAACCTCGAACGCAGCTGCCTCCATCCAAGATCATTTGAAATGCAGTGCTCACTTTCCAGGGCTGACATTTTTGGGCTGCTCTGTCCACTAGCCACATGTGGCTTTTTATACTAAAAACAGTAAATACTAACTAAAAAAGTCCCTCAGTTACATTGGCTGCATTTCAGGTGCCCAAGAGCCACAGGTGGCTGGTGGCTACTGCAGTGGCCAGTGCAGATAAGAACATTTCTGTCATCACAGGAAGTTGTGCTGAAAACACAGTCACCTAGAACACCATGGAAAGCCACGCACAGGCAGACAGGGCAACGGAACATTGGTTGGAAGAACAGAAAATTTAAGGTAACAAGATAGTTGTGCCCCAATCAACATTTTTTTTATGCATCAACAAGGGGAGTTTTTGTGGTAATATGAAAAGCTAGTCTTGTACTTCTTTTCTTAAAAACATGCCTCACTCTTGTTTCTAGTTTCTAAACATCGCATGTTCACTCCTCTGCATTCCAGTGGACACCAGGCCCTGGCTTTTCATGAGAAGAGGGCAGCGGGCCGGGAGTTGTCATCCCCTGACCTCTGCCTCCCTGTTTGTCCACCCCTCAAAGAAAACATTGTTCAGACTCTGTTCTTTCCCACAAACTTCCACTTAGTTCCTCCAGAGAGACAGATGCGCGTGGCTCACCGGGGCAGGGCTATAGGGGTAGGAGACCCGGGGACATCCCAGGTGCCCTGGCTGCCTGCAGCACCCAGCTCCACCCCGAGCTGGCAGGACCTGTGACTTCTCCTCGCACCGGTCAACCAAGCCAGTGGCTTCAGGCAAGTCTGCTCTCTCCATCCGTTCCCTCCAGGAGCAGGGACGGGAACGTGTTCTTTGTGCCTGACTTGCGCTGGGCTGTCACCATGTGCAGCTCCAGGGATCTCTGGCTCAGGTGTCTCAGAAGAGTGGCCTGGGCCACACACCCTGAGGTGATGCTACCCTGGGCCAGGTTGGTGCCACTCTGACCCCACAGGGAGTGGGAAGGGTCAGAAACGCAGAGGACGGCACTGCTCACCTTTCGATGATGTCCAGACGCAGCTGGTGTCCGTGAGGCAGGGTGATGAGCTCCAGCCCCGAGCTCACGCCCATGTTCCTCCTCGTTTCTTCAGAGACTTCAAGTATCCTAGCAACCTGTCAGAGCCAAAGTCAAAACACACCAGATCAGGAGGTGGGCTTGCCTGAACCAACGCAGCCTGCGAGAGGAGATGCACGACGCCGGGCCGCGTGGATGTGCTCCACCTGTTGCATTTCCCCAGGCGCAGCAGCAGCTGACAATAGGGTCCTTCTGTTATATCCGGGGCCTGTGAATACCCCCACTAGAATATAAAACCTAGGGGCAAGAGGAGGACTGGGGGGGAAACACCTAGACTCGTCTGCCAAAGCTGCAGATTTGTTAAGTGTTTCTGCCCAGCCTCAGAGAACAGTTCAGTCCTTTGAGCTTTTGCCTGACACCAGCGGGATTCTGCAGCGACATTTTGCTGCCAACGGCAGGGCTGCGTGTGTGTGTGTGTGTGTGTGAGTGGGGGGGGGGCAACCAACCCGCTACAGGGGAGGAGCAGAGTCTTGTCCAAGCTCCCTCCGCCTTGGGCTTTGCCATGCATGTTCTCACTTAGCAGCCCCAGCTGGCTGCTGGGCCCCTTAATTATGCCTCCCCAGGGCTCAGTAAACGCACCATACGCCTGGAAACTATTAAGAACGTGTATAGAGATTGGAAACCTGAGGTCTCAAACACACCCACTTCTCCTCCTGCGAGGTTTGCCTTAAAGAAAATCTTCCTTTGTCCCAGGCCAGCTCTCACCTCATCTCGATTTGAGTATCTGGTCACAGTTTATTGGAATCAGGGATTAGCTGACCATTTGTAGTTATTTATTACATGTTCCGTAGAAATGTACCAACTGAGTCAGTGTGTCTCTAAAATTGGGCTGATGGCGCCTCGCAGCACAGTGGCGTACTAACAGTGCAACCAGCAAGCACTGGGGGTCCAGCCAAGCCTGACCACATGGCAGGCATGGGACAGTTCTTGCTCGGGTGGACTTGTCCTCGACCACAGTTATCCCAGGCATGTGAGCTGTGCGGATGTCTTTGTAATAGGCCACAGGAAACATCCGGAAGTTTAGCCTGTATTATTAACCCCTTGACTTCTGTGGGGAGCAAAGGAACCCCTGTCAACCCTGAGCGCACGAGCCTGGGGCCCCGGCTGTCCAGTGGGAGGTGCCAGAACAGGACGCAGGGTTCAGACTGTGCTCACACCTGCACTCTCCGGGCCTCAGTGTCCCCTTCCTAACACAACCGTTAGGTTCACCTTTCTCAAGGACTCTGCAAAGGATTCAAATGACTTTAAAACCCCAAAAAGCTATTTGAATATACAAGCTGTGAATCATCAGCCATGTGGGAAGGGGAAGAATTCTGGCCAGATCTCAGGAAGGAGACTCACACCTCGACCACGCAAGGCAGCCCAGCTGTGCACCCCAGCGGCTGGTGGCCCCGCTCCCCGTCACTTGTGTGGAAGCTGCTCTCTGCCAGAGGTTCCAAACCCTGCGTTCTGAGGGGCGTCCTCCAACCCAGGCATGCTCTGGGGGACGACACGGAAAGGCTCGTCGCTGGTTCAGTTTATTCTGGAAGACCTGGCAGGCATTTGGCGATCCCTGCTCCGAGAAGCCTCCAGTCTGGGTTTTTCCAGCATCCATATGCCATCCCCAGGTCACTTTCCTGGGGCCACATCTGCTTGCTTCTGAGCTCACACTGCAGGGCCCGTCTGAGGCCCCCTGGGACATGGCTGCGCGGCTCGCAGACACAGAGGAAGGACGGCGCTTGCAGAGCACTGACTACGGGCTGACCCGGCAGGGCAGGGGGCACGGGCGCCCCACGAGGAGGCGTTCCAGCACCTTTGCCGTCCAAAGCCTCGCTCTCCCAGCTCTGCTGGATCTCCAGACTCTGCCCATCCCTCCTCGTCCTACCACCTCAGAAGGTGCTGCGTGACCCACGGGAACCCTGGTGGGGTCCTGGCTCGGCCCTCGTCCCAGCTGCCAACGGACCTTCTAAAATGCAATGAGAATGCCTGGCTGCGTTTGCTGGTTCTGCTGCCCTCCGCACAGAGGACTCAGGTCTGCACCTCATTTGACTGTAACGCGCTCTGGAGGCAGGAACCCGCCTCGAAGCAGAGACTTCAACACTGGAGGAAAGACCCGCCAGGCCCTCCCGCACTCCACCCCTGACCCCACCTTCTACCTACACGGTCTGTATCCTCTGTACACCTACCCACTCCCCGTGGCTTCTGACATCCGAGTCTCTGTGCCTGTGTGCTGCCTGCAAGGTGCTTTTTGCTGTCGTGTGGCCAAACAAGCCTCCCAAACTCATCTGAGGGACCCCACCCCATCTCCACCCTCCCTTCCTGTGCCTTCCCCTGCAGAGCATTTCCCAGCCGTTCCTGTGTCATTGTCCCTCCCCGCCCGTCCCCACCAGACACAGGCACCTCCAGGGCAGACACCATGAGCTTGCCTGGCACGCAGTAGGCTCTCGATCAAGGCCAAATACATAACGCTAGTAAACACTCAGCACTCACTCAGCCAGGCAAGGTGCCCAGGTCTTTTCATATATTATCTCACTTCGTCCTCACTGACCACCCAGAATTCCTCATCGATTGCCTATAGATGGGGGGAGGGGGAGAGAGAGGCCAGGCAGCTCGTGTGGCAGGGCCAAGCCTTCACTCCTGGGCCCCGCGTCCAGCTGTGCGCAAAGACAAGTGGGCAGGAGGCCGGCCATGCTCCAGACGCCGCAGGTGAGGCCAGGGCAGTGCCCCTTTGCAGGGTGGGAGGGGCTCAGTGGCTCCTAACCAGGCTTTGAGGGGTGAGGGCTGGACACTGCTGGGTAGGCAGCCTGGGGGGCTCTCAGGACCACCACTGTCCTTATGGCCTTCCTAGGTGCCTGCCTGCAAGGGTGGGAACCAGCACGTGGGGCCCAGATGCTACCTAGCGCCTATTCTCAGCTCCTGGGTGGCCCCTTCTGGGCTGCCCCTGCATTTGGGGCAGGACACAACAAACGTTGTTTTATTTCCCTCTTAGAGGCACGGGTTGTGCCTACTTGGAAGTCAGCAGTTCCAGGAAGAGAATAAGGAAATGTTGGTAGACTTGGGAGGGGAGAAAGAGGGAAAACTAAACGCAGCCCTGCCCTGGCGCTGGCTGGGCAGAGTCCAGCTCCTGCTTCCGGGTCTGCCTGGGTGCCTGGGACTCCAACCAGCCCTCGTCCAGGGGTGCCTGAAGGCAGACGTGCGAGTGAGGTCCCACCAGGAGGTCGACACGCACCACAGCAAGCAGGAGGACAGACTGCACATTCTTCATGTGAGAACAGACTCGGGCTTTAGTTTCATGGCTACCAAAGGTGGTAGGAAGGTTCTAGGCCTCCTGCAAAGAATGGCAGGCCTCTCCTCCTAGACTACTGGTCAAGGCCATAGGAAGAAGGATTCATTCCCCCTGGGAATTAGGCTGTTCTGCAAACCCAGGCTCCTGTGTTTCCTGGGCGCTTCCTCTATGGAGAACCCAGGCAGGTTCATGCCAGACCAGAAGCTCACTCCTGGCCTGTTTGGCTTGGTTCTGCTTTCACATCCAGGGCCCAGGGAGGCTGACTTACTAGAACAGAAATCCTCAATCCTCTTACCTCCCAAACAGGTTTAGCTTGCTTTAAAGTGAGGTAAGGATTTAACTCCGCAAATCATCTGGCCACCTACAAGTACTGCCCGAGGACCTCCAGCCAAATTGTGAACACACCCTTTTTCTCCCAATGCACCTGCTTCCTGGCTCTCCTCTCAAGCCTGCCCAGAGGTGTGGAGGTGCAGTTGTCCCCTCCCCCAGGCCTGAGCAGCGAGGGACATTAGTTACTGAGTCATCCCTCAAGCCCTGTTTTCAGCAAGGGCCTTGTTTACCCCTAAGAGGGCCAGCAACTGTCTAATGTTCCTCAGGGCTGTTTTGAGGAACCCTTGATTAACTTCTGGATTTCTTGCTTTGAATATGTGACTCAGGAAGGAAAACCCAGTTCCTAAATAAGCCCTAAACTTTGAAGCTAAATGAAAAAGAGCTTCAAATCCATCATTCGAACGCCCAGGTACCAGCCTCTTCCTGCTGAGGAGGGGGAGCTTAGCGCAGCCCAGGCTGAGATACCTTGTGGTCTAGAATATAGTTGGCCCTGCTTATCCGTGGGTTCAGAAACTGTGGGTTTGACCAACCTTGGCTTGAAAATACTTCAAAAAAACTGCATCAGTACTGAACATGTACACTTTTTTCCTTGTCATTCCTTATTCCCTAAACAATATGGTATAATGGCTATTTACAAAGCACTTACACCATATCAGGTATTATGAGTAATCCAGAGATGATTTAAAGTATATGAGAAGATATGCATAGGTTATATACAAATACTACACCATTTTATATAAGAGATCTTATATAATCTCCATAGATTTGGGTATCTGCTGGAGGTCCTAGAACGAATCCCCCGTGGATACTGAGGGTCAGAGTATCTCTCTGAAGGATGAGGTGGTTTGGGGACCACCTGTGAACGAAAGCCACCCGTATCTAAAAGAGATGCTTCCTATCAAAAATGATGATGATGATGTAAACATATTTTAGTCACATGAAAAAATGGTCACGATATGTTGTTTAATGAAAGATTCAGGGTTTAGAATAGTATGTATAGACTAGTGTCATTTCTGGATAACAAACATTATACCTGCAATGATTTACATGTATCTATTTGCAGTGCAAATGATAAGGTAATGTTTTTGCATATACCAAATTGTTGACAATGGTGATCACCAGGACACTGGATTTTGTGTGATTTTAATTTTTTCTTTTAATTTGTATTATATATTTTTTTTCTAAATTAAGCGAGTATTGTAAAAAAGATCAAGGTAACTTGATCTAAATAAAAATGTTTATTTGTACTAAGGACCATTTTAGTCACAAAATAAATGTATAATGTATGTAAGTATGATGTATAATGCATACTGAAATGAAAACAACCAAGGTTCCGCTGCTCTGGAAACTACGTTTTCATCTACGCTCTCCTCTCCTGTGGCTTTGGCGTTACCAGGGCTCAGGTAGTTGAGGCCAGGGGGGGAGGAGGATTCTGTAGCAGCTGTTGACACGGCGGGGGTGGGGGTGGCCCCCCGGCAGCAGCTGCCACCCTCTGTCCAAGGTGAGTTTTACAAGCTTCCTGCCTGGGCAAAGGTTGTCCTGCCTTGTGGTTCCCGCCCCTCCAATAAACCCCTACACCAGTGTCATAGCCAGACTTTTCCTATGAGCAAAGCGCTTGAAGCGTAAGGCGGAGTGAGGCCAGACCGGACCCCCTTCCCGCCTCCCGAGCTCTTACCTTGCAGTCCACGCTCAGCATGTGCTGGGCAATGACCTTGGGGTCGCTGCTGGTGAACAGTTCTTTTGCACGTTTCAGCATTGCTGTTTCCAGGGGCTTGTTCTTGGTAGGAAGCAGCTTTGACTCAAAGTCATTGGGCCTGAACGAGGACACGGTCTCCAGGAGGGGCTTCACGAATGTGCCCTCGTCCTCCTTGTCCGCCTGTGCCGCCGGAGGTTCCCACGGTCTCGCCCCGTCATCGCCGTCGAGGATCGAGTAGTTGATGCCAGAGTTCCGGGGCCCTGGCGCCCCAGGCCGCTTGGCAGTCAGCAGTTCGGGACGGCCGCCCCGGGCACATGGTGGCAGCCTCGCTCCCTGGTCACAGCCTGCGGCAAAGGCGGGGTTCAGCTCACAGTAGTTGGCCTCTGAGTTGGGCCAGGCAGGTGGAGACGAGGGGGCTTTGAGGAAGGGCACCTTGCAGGGCTTCGGAGGGGGCTTCGGGCACAGCTGGCTGTCCGATCCCCTCAGCGCCTCCCCCGCCCTGGCGTCCGAGGAGACCCTCCGAACCACCGCCGGGCTCAGAGTGGGCTCGCTGCCCGTCCTGAACACGGGCGAGCTAGGGCAGGGGCTCGCGTCCACGCCCGGGGACTGAGAGGGCAGCTTACAGCCTGTGGGGAATAAGAGAAGGTCAGAGAGAGCGCCGCTGTGTGGAGAACACAAAACAAACACAACTAGAGCGACAGCTCCCCGGCCCTCCATTCATGCCCTTGGGTTTCAATTTTCATTGCCAAAAGAAAACTCAGTGTGACTGCCCCACATCCAGTCTCAGAGCACGGTGAGGGCGAGCCCCCCACCCCCCCAACTTCTGGGGGCAATTCTCAATCCCAGGATGGCCAACAGCTCGGAGGGCAGTGAGTAAAGTCATCTTGCCCTAAGAAACAGAAGTCATTAGCTACATAGCATAAAGGGCCCGAGTCACTCTCACAGCCAGGGTTGATCCCAGCCAGCTTTAAAGGAAGAGCTAGGGACACAGGAAGGGACAAAAGGACGTTGCGATAACCCACATAGAAGCAGTTTACAAAGGGGTATTAGGAAGATCACTCTGTGGTCCCAAGAAAGGTTATGAAAATAATGAACAGCAATCCTATGTCCTACTAATATAATTGTGTGCTAGGTTTCCCCACACCCTGGGGCTTGCCCCTTTTCTGGCCTTGAAAGGAGAATGGAGAAGATCTACCAAAAGCCCCAGGACTGACCCCCCCTCCCCCCCCCCCCACTGAGTGGCCAGCCTCTGCCCAGGAAGGGACTAAGGGAGGAGGCTCATTTGTCATGAAGGCCCCCAGTGATCGAATGGACTTGAAATCGGAAAACCTGGACTCAAATGCTAGGTGACCCTGGACAAGTTACTTTAGCTTCTCTGTGCCTCAGCTTCCTCAACTGCGAAATGGGGATAAGCAAGCCCACCTTAAAAGCCTGCATGGGGCCTAACAGCCAGTACCCATAAAGCGTTTGGCTCAGTGCTCTGTGGCTGGCTCTCATCCTGCAAACCACTTCCCCCCCAGGCTGCCGGCACGGAGCCTCGTGTCAGCTCCAAGTCAGACAGATGACTAGCCTGAGCAGGACGACCGCCTGAAGGAAATCGGGATCACGAGCCACCCTCCTCCCTGAAACTCCCCGGGGACATACCGATCGGCAGGTAACTTTCCGACTGGTGGGCTTTGAGGGATAAGGCTCGGCGGTCCTGCATGTGATCCAGACAGGCTGGCTGGCTCCCGCTCTTCTCTTTATTTCTGAAGCAAAAGACAAATGGGGCGGAAATGTCATTAAGTCATAAAAACTTTAGACAACATCATGGAAAGAAGAAAGAAAGGAAAGAAAGAAAATTGCTCAGAATGAGAGCGCTCCAGCACACCCTAACAGCAAAGGGATGTCCGCTGGAGGAGGACATCGCTGACAGGCGATGGGGTACATGACTGTGCCGTTCGCGCCAGCCCCGCGCCCCGTGCGGCTAAGTCCTAGGATGCCTCCCCTGAGCCTTCCCGTCCTGTTTAACAGAGCAGGGTAAAAGTTTTACTGCACTCTTGGGAAAATCTGAGGAACTGGAATGTGTACTTTTAACAGAGCCTAAAATTACTTACAGACCCAGGGGAATGACTTGTTTAACTAACATGCATTTTCCACATGCTTCTCAGTGTCATGGCTAGCAAGAAAGCTGTGGGGCAGCTTCTATTTCCATGCAAATCTCAGCATCTCCCAAATAATCGGCAGGACAGCCCGGGGAGGCTGTTGTCACCATCCTCCTGGCAGCGCAGGGTGTCCCCACAGCCAGCGCTCTGCCAAAGGCACCAACCGGTCGTCACCGAGCGGCAACTGGGAGCCACAAATGGAAGAGGCACAAGGTAACCTTCCACACACTCGCCGTTCCTCCTTCTGTCCCTTTCCAGTGCAAACTGCGAATGTCCCCAATTAGCATGGAGCAGCAGAAACTTGTGCTAGAGGAGAAGGCACTGCACCAGCCAAGCTGTAATGAACTTTAATGGCCCTCCCACAAGCATAAAACATTCTTATGTCACAGAAATCGTGAAGTTCTCTCCTACCTTTGCAAGCAGCAAAGAAAAAACAGATTAAAAAAAAAAAAAAAAAACCAAGCTCCCAGCAACAGGGAAATTCCAGCAACCACTCAGAGATAAGGCAAGACAGAGGGCAAATTCCAAAAGGAAATGGCTTCCAAGAAGTGGTATTTAAGCAGTGACCACAGCAATGATCGGTCAGACTCCAGGAGCCCAGAGCAGCAGGGCCTGGAGCAGCCTGGCTGGGAGCACACCTTTGCCCAGGGCCGCCAACCAGCCAGCCCCACGTCAGCGCGGGTGGAGCCGGGCCAGGCCTGACGTCCCTGAGCCACTGAAGGGCAGCGGGGCAGGGCTGTGGGCCGTGGGGTCACCTTTCCTGTTTGGTCCCCTCCCCTCCCTTAGACATTTCTGGGCCTGCTGCCTGTGCAAGGCAGTGACAAGTCTTGGGAGGTTCTGCATTCCAAAGAGGGAACAGAAAAGTGGCTCTGTTCCGTCTGTCTTGTTGACTTAGAGACTTTTTTAGTCCTTTTTTCATTTCTTATCTTAAAAAAAAAAAATTAGTTTCTAATCCAGGATCACTGAGGGCAGGCTAGGAGGCCTTCCTCCCAGCGCCAGACGGAGCAGTGGCTCTGCAGGGCCACCAGACACGCGCACTCCATGCACGACATCAACTCCCGGCTTCCACCCTTCTGGAGCCAACCCTGCTCCCCAAGGAAACAGAGGAAAGGCACCCCTTTGATGTTTTAAGGGATTTTACGTCTAATGTCATTACTACGGAACTGAGGATTGCTAAGTATCAGGTCTTGCCGATTGGCCTGAGTCTCACGTTCTCCTCCCCTCCAGTGACAATTGTGACTCTTGGCCCTTACCTAGCACCTACTAGGTGTACCATCCTGAGCACTTTGCACATATTAAATCATTTAACTCTCACAAGCCCCATCTTCCAGATGAAGAAACTGAGGCCTGGAGAGGTTAAATTGCTTGCCCGTGGTTGAACAGCGGGCCGCCCCAGCTGCCGGGTCCACACCCAGATGCTGACAGGCACCTGAGCCTCCAGGTACCACACAGCTGCCATCTGCGTCACTCACAGAGTCCTGTTCTTTTGGTTCTGAATGTCTGCAGCATAGAAATTACAGTTTATGACATTTCCTCATGGTCCAGAAAGAAAACCAATGAATGGATATAACATGGTGGTTTATGTGTATAAGCCTGGAAGCCGGGGAGCCAGAGGGGGCTGGGGCTGGTCTGTGCCCCACACGCCTGCCTCCTCCCTGCTGTCCCTGCCTGATGGTAGGTAATACACACATGGACTCTGCACTCCACGGAAGGCAGGGCCCACACAGCACAGGACACCACCCCTGACATTCAACAGCAGGGCGCCTCGGCTCAGGGATGTTTGAGGCCCTGATTTTCCATCTAGTTCTCTGAGTTCTTCTCGCCCCCGTTCCCTGAGATTCGGACTACAGCCTCCACGTACTCTGCGTCTCCTATCTTAGAAACTCACCTGTTCTCACTGAGTCAACTACCCTTTCCATGTGGACCACACCCTAACCTAAGACTTCAGCCCCAACCCCCTCCTGGGCCCCCAAACAGCTGCTAAGTGCCCAAGCCCTCAGTCACATCTCAGGTGGAACAACTGGTTTTTCCTCCAGAAGTCTCTTGTCCTGGTCACACCTGGGTCTCCAACTACACACAGAGGAGTCCCTGCTTCCCGCCTCTCTGGACTCTGGCTCTGCCCCACTCTCACCTCCTGGTCTCTCTTCTCCCTCCCTGCTCCCCCCGTGCTCATCGCTGTCCAGTTCTGTTCTTAGGACACCATGCTCACTATGTCCGGTTTCTGCAGCTCCTTAGCCCAGCATCAGGTCTCCCTGTGGTCCGGCTACGGCTACCTCTGGAAGCCTCCGCGGCCAGCTGCTTGCACGGAGCCTCTGCTCCAGCCCAACTTACTCACACTCAGCCCTTCTGCCCTTTTCTGTCTCCACGCTACTGCCCACACTGTGCCTCCCGCCGGGAACACCCTCCCCTTGCCAGCATCGACCCAAATCTCCCCTGGCCTTCAGACCAGCCCAAATCCTGGCCCTGCAGCCTGAATCCCGGCAGCCCGGCCTGTCCCCTCCTCGGCTCCAGCACCAATCCTTCCTGACACAACCCAGCTGGGATCTAACTGGGCGCAGCCTCGTGACTGCCACTCCACTAACGGTAGCCATCCCTACATGCATCTTTTATTTCTCTGTTCCAGGGTGACCTCCTCATCCGCCTAGCTAAGCTTGTGGTCCTGACGCCACCCGCGGAGCCCCCGACCCACCTGAGGAGGTTTCCCCGGGGCAAGTTCTGCTCCCGGGCCTGGCCGCTGCCCATGGTGAAGCTCAGCCTCTTGGTCACATCTGGCCTGCCCTCGGCGAGGCTGCCCTCCCGGGCCCGGCCCGGGGAGGAGCCGTAGCGCTCCTCCAGGCACCGCAGGGGCACCGTCCTGTTGACGGGCTGGAAGATGATGGCGCCGCTCTGCTGGGAGACGGGCCGGCGGTTGCCCACGTAGCAGCGCACCAGGCCGGGGATGGAGTCGAAGCTCTCCATCTCGAACTGGTACTGCACGCGGCTGTAGGCCTCGCTGAGCCGCAGAACCGTCCGGTGGATCTTGAAGTGCTGAGCGAGGTTCTTCCACTGACAGGTCAGGACAAAGTTCCCCGGGCTGGACAGAGAGTCCCGGACCAGAAAGTCGCCATCGCGCTGCACGAGGTTTTCGGACACCTTTGGGACAAAATGGTGAGTGAGGAGCGGGAAAGGCAAACTCCCGTTCCTTTTAAAGGCTTGCTGCTGCCCACAGATGACAAGGGTATTACGGCTCTTCTTCAGTCGGCTCTTAGTTTTTCAAAGGTCGACTGCGTAGAAGATCCAACATCCATCCGAGAGCTATCACTGACCCTGTGCGTACGACATGCCAGGCGCCACTGCGGGCACTGGGGCTGCAGCAGGGACGGGAACAGGCCGGAGCCCACCTCGTGGAGCTCCCACTTTTAGTGGAAAGCTTCTATTTTAGAGAAGATAAATAAACGACAGCTATGGTGCGTCCGATGTTGTAAAGTTAAGGAAAAACTAAATCAAGAGGGGAGATCGTGTTCAGGAGGGGATGAGGGCTGTCCTTTAAAATGGCATGGTCAGGGAGGTGTCCCGAGAAGATGAAGTTCACATAGACTCGAATGATGTAAAGTGACGGAAAATAAGAGATAAGAAAATGTGTGCCTGGAGGGTCTGAGTTTCCTCCCCAACAAGTGGAGTGAAGAGAAGGAAGGTGTGTGTTGGCAGGATGGCAGAAGTCACCCTCAGAGTCCTCTCCTAAGACGCCCCTCTCCAGGCCCAGCCAGTGGGAAGGACGGGCCCCGTGCAGGACTGTGGAACCAGAGGCGTGTGTAGATTCTGGACACATCAATTCCTGGATAGAAGGACTAGAACAAAGGCAGGCTAGAGTCCCTCATCTCACAGTTATTATATTTGCGAAGCACTAGTACAGTGCCTGGAATGCAGTAGATGCTCAAAAACAGTTAACTGTGATGATGGTGATGCTAATAGTAAAAGGAGAATTTAGGCCAGGCTCAGTGGCTCATGCTTGTAATCTTAGCACTTTGAAAGGCCGAGGCAGGAGGATTGCTGAAGGCCAGGAGTTCAAGACCAGCCTGAGCAAGAGTGAGACCCTGTCTCTACACAAAATAGAAAAATTAGCTGGATGTGGTGGTGCACACCTGTAGTTCCAGCTATTTGGGAGGCTGAGGCAGGATTGCTTGAGCCCAGGAGTGTGAGGTTGCTGTGAGCTACGATGATACCACTGCACTCTAGCTGGGGCAACAGAGTGAAACTCTGTCTCAAAAAAACAAACAAACAAAAACCCTAAACTCTCCCCCAAGAAAAGGGAAAAAAAGGAGAATTTACACTGTGGTATAAACCACTAGTGTAACCCCTAGTGAACCCCTAGTGGTTCCTGGGGCTGCCTGGGTTTGCATCCTGGCTCAGCTGTCTGACTTTGCACAAGTTACATAATCTCTTTGCAGCTCAGTTACGTCATCTGTAAAACCAGGATAATATTACCTACAGAATGGCTATAAAAATATAAGGGGGTAATATCTGAGCTATCATTATTACAGTTACAGTGTTCAGTTATCCAGTCTAGAGTGATTTATTGCTGAAAATTTATATACTCAGTGTAAGTGGTAAACAAATTTTATGATCACAGAAAGGAGAAGGATGGCAGTGACAATCATCAGTTTTACAACCTCTAGCAATTTTTTCTGGGACCTTCCAATATTTGATCAATGGTATACTTCTGTTAGGTTAAATTAGAAGGGTGCACCATAGTTACTTTAAAATTATATCTTTGCTTTAAAAATATGTTTTCACACAGAAATTCCATTTCTTGGAATTGAGCCTGTGAAAATAATTATAGGCATGAACATAATAGTTATCTGAAAGGATGCTGGTGAGAGTGTTAGAAACACCCCAAATGTCTGATAAATTGTGGTACGTGTATACCATAGGCATACATACAATGCAGGTTTGGCACAGAAGAATACTTTATAGCAGGTGAAAGTTCCCAGGACGTATTGAATGAATAGAGTGGGCTACGGAAAAAGCACATGCAGTATGAGCCACACTTGATTTAGAAAATCTGGGAGGAAACACGTATATCAACATGTTCACAGTGGTTATCCCCAGGAGGGAGAATTACGGATCAGAGTTTAATTTTCTTCTTTTGGCTCTCTATATTTTCTACAACCAATTTTAAACTTAAAAAAAAAAAAGGCAGAATAAGAATTATTTCTTTGATCACATGGAGAAATCTGCTACACTAAAAAAAAATAATAATAATAATAATTCACAACATGACGCCCTCCCCCTCACTTCCTGCCTACACATTTCCTGTCATGCAGTCCTTGGTTAATGATTGGCCAGATCAGGTTTCTGATAAAAACCCAAGGGAAATTCTTTACCTCGATTCTGTAGATTTATTCCATTTTTCAATTTTTATAGCATTAAGTAAAAAAACATTATTCCTGGCAATCACCCAAATGGCAATCACATGGAGTATATGCCAGGCCACGAGTCTGTTGTCGCGTCTGCCCCATCTCTGGGTCACAGGACGCAGTGGGGAAAGGACGGATGGAGTGGATAACTGCAGGCCCCGCGAGGGTACAGACAGCCTTGTTGGTCTGGGCCACCCGCCCCTGCGATGCCCTGTCTTCTCCTGAAGTTAAGCCACTGCCTTAAAAGGGATGCCAGTTCCAAAGGTATGAGGCTGCAGGCAGCTGGCCAAGAGTTCAATTACCTGAGCCACAGCCCGACCTCGTACTTCAGGTCACTGCTGCCTCCTGCTGACTGCAGGACACGCGCTTACCGGGCACGCGGAAGCACACTTGCAGTTCCTGACCTTAGTGCTTCCAAAGGTCTCCTTAGAGACAGGTCTACGTTAAGTCACTTCATAGTATTTGTTTTTGGCTAAACAGGGGCTCAGAGTGGGTCCCTGCAGGGTCATCACTCCAGACACGGCCTGGGAGCAGCCAGGTGTGTGCTGGAGGGGATGAGACCAGGTACCTGTCGGGGGATGCGGCCGTGGTACCAGGCGTGGCTGCGCAGGTCCTCGCTGCTCAACAGCAGCTCCTCCTCCAGCTCCTTCTTCAGCCTCTCAGGGGTCCTGTCCATGACGTGCCTCTCCTTGGAGAACTGCAACACAGGGTGGACAGTGAGCTCACCCTGGGGGGCCCGGCCAGCACACCAGCTGGAGACACCGCGTGCCTTGCTGCTTTGCTGTAATGGGACCAGTGTATGCCAAAAGCTGTGCTCAGGTAGGGGAGCCTGGATAATGGTTACAATTAGCTGTGACCTTTCATTTCTCTGGCTACAAGTACATAATAATATTTTCACCTGCACATGGGGACCACGACAGGATAGTCTACTCAAGAAGCAGTTGCCTGGGCAGGAGGGGCTGGGGAGAGATGAGTGAGACAGTGAGACCTGTAGGGAAGGCTGCTCTTCCTGGGGGACCTTCCCCATTCTGTTTCATAACTGCCCTAGTGCAGAGCGGGAAAGGTCAGCAGTTCCTGCCTGGCCTTAGATCCTGGGCCTCTGGGGCAGGGAGGCCCTGGTACAGTCCTTGGGCTGGTAGCAGTGGCTCTGAATTCTTTGCTGCTAGCGAACTCAAATTCAGGAATTGAGTTAGTCTGTAGAAAGCTTTAGAGCAATTTTATGTCTCTTAAATCTAAAAATATAAGTCTGGGTTTGCATTTTCCATGTCTTCCTTATTTCATTTTTACGACCGATTGGAAATTGAAACTTAACAACAACAAACAAAAAAACCCAACTGGTCCTTCTCCCGAGACAGCTTGAGAATCACTGGTCTAGAGCATCACACAGTGGCCACGGCAGGGGATTCGGGGTGGGCACAACCCTGGCCCACTTACGACACGTGAACTGAACCTGGACACCTGCCCAGTTCCCAGCACACGCAGGCTCAGGGACCGCTCGCTGAAGGTCACATGTGCAGGAAAAGGCTGTGTTCTCGAGGGTTTCCCAAGTTCCCAGCTTGCCCTCCAAATGCCCACAGGAGCCACAAAATCATTCCTTATCAGACTGCTTTGAACCTCAGCGAGGAAACAGCCAGAAAACAAAAACAGACTTCGGATTTTAGGGCGGGATTCTCATCCCTAGTGTCCCTGCACATTGGCCCATGAGGGGCCTGGCTGAAGAATGACTCTGGGGCTGATCTCCAAATCGGGCCTCCAGCTTACTAACTGTTTATTTCCCCCCTCCTCTTCCTATCCCTCTTTTCTTTGCCGGGTAGGTGCTTAGGAGTGTTTGAAGAACGGAATTTGCATCAAAGAGAAGCTGGTGCTGGTTGTCATGACATCCGGGGGCTTTAGGCGGAGGTGTCTGACACTGCCTGCTCCCACCATTACTTACGTACAGCCACGCCTGAAGGTGGGCTGGCAACCCAGCCACATTCGTTCTTCCTGTCTTGTCTGTTTGCCTCCCACTAGACTGTGAGTTTCATGAGAACAGAAATCCATCTACCTTTGTCCCCACTGCCCTCAAGCAGTGCCTGAAAATATTGGTACCAGGCACTTAGGATTTACTAAGTGAACAAATACTCAAAGATGCGGAAGGTCGATGACTTTTCTTGGCTCCGAAGGTTCTCTCCTTCTCTCTTAAATCACTGGAAGCCCTGTGTTCACTGGGCATGTGGATGCATGACTAGATTCTGGCCAGGAAGGGTAAACTGCAGTGTTGGTGAGACTTCTGGGGGCAGATGTGATGGCCGGAGCTTCGGTACCATCCCAGACCACGAGGAGGAAGCCACACAGGAGGAGGGGCGGGGAGGGAGGCCGGAACGAGGCTGGGTCCCTGAGAACCGTGGGGCCAGCACGCCAGCCCTGGACCACTGGCCTCTGGGTCTTCTATGTGATCTTCTATCTCACTGACGCCTGTGACTTGGGGTGTTCCTGCCAGAGGCGGCTGAGCTAATCTTAGCCAGTGCTGTGGCCCGAGCCCCTGTGTAGCTGCCCTGCCAGGTGGTCTGTGTGTCCTGCCTATACCCCGCCTGCTGCCCCCTGGGCCCACTTCTTGGTCTGAGCTTTGAAAACACAGAGGTTTCACAACATACTGCCAGGCCTTATGCAATTCTTCGCTGGAAATGCATTCGCTCTTATCCGAGAATCCATTTCGATATCTGTCTTCATGTTTCCCTTCCTGGTGCCCCAATGCCAGACCACTCCTTCCCTTCCCCACCCCTTGCTCAGCACGGCTCCTGACAGCAAGGGTTGTTGTTATTATTATGTTTAGCATTTTGGATGCATCGAGCTTTCATGTCAAGTTTGGAAATAATACTGCTTTATACTCGTTACTGAAAATAGAATATCAGCTATCTTGTTACTTTTGCCCTAACTCCTTAGATAAAACAGGAAAATCCTGAATTGTTGCTCTTTGGCCCTGCAGATGCTGGCAGGGGCTGCTAGAGGACTCAGGGTACTAACTGCAGGGAGGAGAGGAAAGGAGATTATTAAGAGTGAGGCTCCCAGATAATCTGGGATGGAAGACCAGACTTCAGAGAACTTGCCTTTAAGCTCTTGCATAATTTGTGAAGAGCCTGGAGGTTAGTTACACAACTGCCTAGACTTGTATTTTAAAAGCAAAGGAGGGAAAGAGAGAGGGAGGGGGAGAGAGTGCAAGGGAGGGAAGAAGATCTGGTGAAAAAGCGGTGGCCAAGGGCTGTCCACTTCCAGCCAGTGGGGGCTGGTCTCAGCACAGGCAAAGGAGTGAGGCGTGTGATGTGGGCAATGCCCCCCGACAATAAGGACGGCAATTCAAGAGCGTCACACACGGGCCACCTCATGATTCAACAGTGGTTATTTTGGTTGTGGGTGCCTCCTAGAACTTGTGCATACTGTTTTAATCACATATATTAACACAAGTTCTATTTTTCCCAACTGCCTGTACTTTATGAGACCTTGATCTTGACAGCTATGATGTTGCCTCTATACATAAGTCATTTTGATGAGGTGTAAACCTCATGGGTTGGTGAGAGGTGACTATATAAAAAATTGTAGCAAAATGTATCCATTTGTATCTTTGAGAGAACTGTGATTGATATTCGTGCTCCTTTAGGACCAGAAATGAGATTCCTGCTTTATGCGACCAACCACACACATGTCTATGACATTTGGCAGAATTCTGTTGGCTTCCCCCAGACAGTCTGAATTCTTGGTGACAGTGCACCCTTCTGCTTCTCTGCTGCCATATGAGAAGAATTTGGTTTTCTTTTTTTGAGATAGGGTCTCACTCTGTTGTCCAGGCTGGCATGCAGTGGCATGAGTGTAGCTAACTGAAGCCTCGGACTCCTGGGATCAAGTGATACCACCACCTCAGCCTGCTGAGTAGCTGGGACTACAGGCATGTGCCATCATGCCCAGATTAATTTTATATTTTGTAAAGATGGGGTCTGTGTTGCCCAGGCTGATCTCAAACTCCTGGCCTCAAGCAATCCTCCCACCTCAGCCTCCCAAACTGGTAGGAATAGAGGTGAGAGCCAACATACCTGGCTAGGAATTTCAATTTTCCCCTGAAATGTAACTATCTTGGTCATGGTCTAGGCTAGTTTTTAGATCTTGGCTACAGAGAAAATTCTAGTAATTTAAGGTAATACAAAAGTACCTCTACCCTGAGCAAACATTTCATCCCATTTATGTGGTTATCAGTGTCTTGTGATTGATCTAAATTCTTTTTTTCTTTTCCAAGACAGTCTCACTCTGTCCCTCTGGGTAGAGTGCAGTGGTGTCAGCCTAGCTCACAGCAACCTCAAACTCCTGGGCTCAAGCGATCCTCCTGCCTCAGCCTCCTGAGTAGCTGAGACTACAGGCACATGCCACTACGCCCGGCTAATTTTTCTATTTTTTTGTAGAGGTGGGGTCTCGCTCTTGCTCAGGCTGGTCCTAAACTCCTGAGCTCAAGCGATCCTCCTGCCTCAGCCTCCCAGAGTGCTAGGATTACAGGCATGAGACACTGCACCTGGCTGATTGACCTAAATTCTAATTGATTTTATTAATGCCCTAAGAACCTCCTGCCCTTCTTTAGGCTATACTTCTGAGGGAAGAGTAGAAGAGATACATGCTGCATCCACTCATGTAATATTCATGTGCACCACTGTTATTTGCATAGCCCAGAACTGCATGAGAAGAGACACAATAAGGTGCCAGGTCCCAGTGTTCCAACCTTGGGAAAATGAAGAGGAACAAGCACATCTTTCAGATCTGTCCTGCTCCTATAGCCTTTTCTCCTAGCTCTATTTCGAGCTCCCTCACATTTGTTTCTGTAGCCGTCTTCTAAATTCACTGTGCCTCAAAGACTGCTGGACCCAAGGCACCTGTCCACATGGCAGGCGTTGGGATGCCCAGAGCAAGTACCATAGCTGTGCTCTCTCAGCAAGTGGCCCTGTGGACTGTGTGTTCTTGAACTGCCAAGGCAGAAGGAGACAACAAGCAAACTCACGTGTAATCAGGCTCTCACATAATGCTATGAACATTAAGAATGATCACATTATATGGCAGGACAACTTTTTCTCCCAGATCAAATTCTCTATTTGCCCCTGAATTTGAGCCTCATTCCTAGAAGGCATGTCTAATTTCTTGCTTCCCCAGCTTCTTGTCTGGAGGGGAAGAAGGTGACGTCCAGAGAAGTAGGAGAGACAGGGTTAGGTTTTCGCTGCCTCGGAACAGGCTCGCGCCATCCTGAGCGCCACCCCACACGGCAGCTGTGGGCTAGACCTCCGGAGGGAAGGAAGCTGCCCGGCTTTGGATCAAGAACATTCTGCCCACGGGTCTTGCCAGCTTCATTCCGGGGCCCAAATCCACCCACGACCAGTAAGAGACAAAGATGCAGGCAGAGCCCGTATCTTCTACCCCAAGGCTTGTCTGAACATGACCCACCAGGGATTTGAGAGGAGTCCTTTCTGGGGCAGGGGGAGAGTCAGAAGAGGTGCCACATTCGTAAGTAACAAGCATCCCTTGAGCAGGAAAGAAAGGAAAGAAGGGAGCGAGGGTGAGTAACTGAACACCAAGGTTACCCACTCACAGCCTCCACTTCTAAACTTTCCTCTGCGTCCCCATCATCAGCACTGGGGTCTGAGACAAGATGTAGGTAAACTGATAACTCAGCAAATGCAGGGGACAGATGAGGCTCACACTCATCCAACCACACTGAAGTTAGAAAATTCCTAAGTTACTGTAATTGATGCTTTCCCTGGAAATCTGAGTCTAGCTACATCTTTCCTATCTCTAGCATTTTAATAACTCCAACATCAACAGGTGTGACAGCACAGTGTTTAACAGCCACCTCAATCCATGGGCCTGTGTCAATGGCCTTGGCACTGTGTGGCCTTGAGCAAGTAACAGTGACTCTATGTAGAGCCTCAGGCTCCCAGTCTGCAAAACAGGCACAATACATCATTCGATGTTAATAAGGATTAAACGGGTCGCTATCTGTAAATCACTTAGAACATGCCCTGGCACATAGTCAGCACTAACTGTAACCGCTGTTATAGACAGATATCAGGATGCTACCGATCTGGTTCTATAAAATAAGCAGACTTCGTGTTCAAGGTCTGAGGCAGGGGGTGCAGGAAGGCTGCTATTTGGGAGCGAAGCAGTTAAGGAAAGCAGCCTGGTGCTCACTTGAGACAGGGTTCTTCAGTCCTCGCTCACTGCCTGCCGCCCCAGCACTCGGGCTGGTCACGCGGAGGGGGCTGGTCCCAGCGTGCTGGGGCCAGCTCCGAAAATCACACATACCACTCTGAATCTGGAAAGAACATCTCTGCAGCCCCACAGGGCCTCTGCAAGTCCGGTCTTGACAGGCTGGAATAGCCAGAGCCCCGGAGATGATTGGAAAACACATTCTGGAGACTCAGAGCCAGCTCCGCGGACGTGCTGGGAACCTCGATTAACACGGAAACCCACATTTCAACGGCTCTCTGAGGAAGAAAAAGCCGTTCTGGCCTGGGAGGACCGGAGCCCGGGTCTCCTGCTTGAGCACCAGAGCCTGCGTTTCAAATCAGCACAACAATGGGCCTGGACTCCCGGGAGGTTCCAGTTCCTGGACAGGAGGAGGGAGGGGTGCACTGGGACATCTGTCAGATACCCCCAGGGGAAGTCACGGGACACTCATCTGCATGCAGGACACCACAGAATTAGAAGAAGATGGCATCTACATTATAATTAATGTTCATTTTACTCTATCCCTGCCTGTAAGAAAAGCTTCCCAGTTCACAGGATGCTATTAAATAAATTGTGCAAATCTCCAGGAAAGACGCTGTCCCAGGCCCAGGAAGGGAGGTGGAAAGAAGCCTGCAGAGGCTGTGACCACCACTACCACTGAGCAGTGTGCCCAGCACTGGGCTGTGGCAGGGGAGGACGCCCTGGTTCCTGCCCTCAAGGAGGGCACGGTCTCCCTGTAGGCCACACACAAAGACATGGTTTAACACACCGGAGCCCTGGAGAGGGACTGCCTGCCCGTTGACCCCTTGCCCCTCCCAGCTCTGTAGCCAGGGCCAGTCCCTCAACCTCCTTGTCCTGTGCTTTCCTCCTGTACCAAAATGGGCAGTCATGTGGCCCCGGGTGTGTTCTGGGAACAGCTTCACAGGGGTGGGGAGGAGGAATGAGGGTCTGTGGAATCAGGGTTGACCTTGAGGATAAAACTTAAGGAGAGAGTCAGAAGGGGTATTTGAATGAAGAGAGACAAAAAGAGCGAGGCTCAGTTGGATGGAGGTTCTGCCTGGGGAGGAGGGGGTGAAGCATGCGAGGGCGTGACAATGGGTATGTTCTATGTATTCTCTATATATTCAGAACCCCCTCAGCCCCCCAGGAGAGCCCCGTCTTCACTCCAAGCATGTGGTTGAGACCCTGCCTTCCTGCCCATCACTGGGTGGCCCAGGGACAGGCCCCTGACCCAAGCTGGCCCAGGCAGAGTTCTTCCTGGGATTTTCCTAAGTGGAGCTGAGTGAAGAGGACACTCTGTCCCATTCTGATGAAAACTTCATGAGACTTAAATATGGAAGTTGCTTCAGCCCCCTCTTTCCTGCCTGGTGGATCAAGCGGGCGAGAGATGAAATCAGAGCCAAAGAGAAGAGGAGCAAGAGATGGAGGTGTCCCCTGGCATGCACATCCCTTGTGACTTAAACTAGTATGAACTGGATCCCTGTCACCTGTGACCAATGCAATCCTGACCCAGGAAGGCAGGAATCAGCTCAGGGGAGCCTGACAATGGGGACAGAGGGCTTAAGCCATCATACTCCAGATAGTGAGTCACTGACAATCTCTGCCCAGGAAGAGATGTTAGATGCTGTTAGAGAGATCAGACTGGCTGCAGTGAGTAGAATAGGCTGGATGGGGCTGGGGCTGGAGGCACGAGGCTGGGAGTCTTTTGAAAGAGGCTGGGAGTCTTTTGAAAGGTGCTGACCATGACGGAATTTCCATCCAGCCCTCAGGGTTGGGGCCTGGTGGTGACATTTGCCAGAATCCACTTCAGGGCTCAGATGTCGATACTGATAAACTGAACTCACCCCCCTGCAACACCTGCTCTTCACCTCTGCTCCCAGGCGCTGACATCTCCTTTGCCCTCATTACCCAAACTAGAACCCTCAGAATCGGCTTCCACCGATCAAGAAATTCCTGATTCTACCCCTTGCCAATCCCCATGCTAATCCCCCAAATCAGATTACTGTTCTGTTCCCCTAGAACTCCCGCAATAGCCTCCTAATGATTTCCCTACATCCTGTCTCTGGTCCTATAACCTGCCACCTACAATGTCACCAGACTTAGCATATCACCCCTAGGCTCTGAGATTTTACTCCAAGGCTGCCCTCGCTAAAGCTGACATGAAATCCAGAGTCTCTTTCAGTCTTCCCACCAAAAAAAGTCAATTGGCTTCTCATGTGTAGTTTTCACTCTTGCCAGAGCTCAGGCCTGTTCTCTGGGGGCCACAGACCCCATCCTGCCCTGTCCCCCCAGATCCCTGAGGCTCGCAGCCCCAGAGAGCCGAGCCACGCCCTGCCACACGCTGAGCCTGCACACACAGGACTCAGCTCTGAATGTGCTAGGAGGCCCAGCTCACAGGAGAGCTGTGGGTGCAAACGTGAGGCAGCCCTGTGGGCCCCCGGAGAAAACTATTGGAAACACGACTGGTGGGAAAGATGGGTAAAGTGGGGTACACGAGTCGGCAGATAGGGGGCATTAAAATTTTCAGGATATTATTTGGGTCTATGGGCTACCCTGAGGTCTGGAGAAATACTGGTTATGCTTCCAAGGATTCACAGTTACCTACAGATCAAATCCAAAGCCTTCTTCATAAGACAGGTGACACCTAGGCCCAAGCTAACTTGCTAATGTGTCCTGACACGGGGCCCCAGTTACAGGGGCCTCCCATGGCTCCTGGAACATACCATCCCTTTCGTCTCTCCTCTGTCCCCTGTTGTGTGGTCCAGCAGGCGGCAACACATTTGCCTGGGGACTGGGGAGCAGCCAGAGGGTACCTGGACAAGGCAGGCAGGGGCTTTGAAGGCTGACCAGAGGCCATGCTTTATTTGCCTTTGGCTCCCTGAGCCTGGCACACAGCAGCTGTCTAGTAAACACTTATTGACTGGAACCACATTTACCCACTTGCCCTTCATCTGGCAGCTTCCTCATCACTGGGTATGGAGAAGAGGAGAGAGCTTGGAAGGTGGTCAGGAACAAGGGACCTTGGGCACGTTTCCAGACCTCTCTGAGTTTGTTTCTGCACGCACAGGGGCAGGGGTGACAATTCCCACCTCACAGGACTGCATGACCTGATGCACATAAAGCGCATGGTCCCCATGCCTGGCACATGGTGGACACTTGCTTGAAACAGTGTGAAATTTGAACCTTCTTTCAAAGATGGCTTTTAGCAAAAAATATGGGAAGTTACTTCACTAGAGTAAAAAGCTTTTTTAAAAAAAGGTTTATAAAATCTATCAAAGTTTTAGCGCTATCTGGCCTTTGAGACTTTAGTTCTAATGGAATAAATAAGCTAGAAGTTGGAACAGCCAATCTGTTCTTAGGCACAGGTGTGTTTACTTTCTTTATTTCAGTTCAAAGTCAACAGTTCTTGTGGTTTTGAGTGGCACTAGATGGCTCCATGGGTGCAGGCGAAGCTGATTTGCTGTCGTTCGGTGTCAAGCACTTTGCATGTATGTATCTCAATGTGAACAAGTCCATGCAGCTAGCTCTAGGTGGTTCACATAGCCACAAGTCCACAGGTGACAGAGCCCAGCATGTGAGTACAAGAAAGTTCTATGTTTGCAAGAGGCTGAGAAGTCCTTGTATGTACAGTATGTCTCCTTCAGGGCCTTAGACACCTAGTTGCTGATAAATTTTTTTGCTGAATTTTAAAAACTGAGATGATTTTCTAGTCATTTATTTATTCTAAAATCAAACTAACTTGCTCAAATGAAGTAAAACAAGAAGGGGATGTTTGCATGGAGGAAGGAGGAGGGGGAGATGGAGAATGAGAAGCTGGGCTGTTGCATTCTAGTTGGGAGTGTCAGGCCACAGCGCCCAGAATGCTACCAGGGCTCTCACACAAAAGCTTCCTTTCTTCAGCCTTGGAACAGTTTATTAGATTGAGGGAGAAGTCAACAACAGTCCAGGCCTCTTATCAAATTGTATAAAACAACTCCACCAGTCAGGTTTTTCCAGAAATCTTACCCAGAAATTAGGATCACAAACAGGTTACAAGTCTGACCCGAGTTCTGGATCACAATATAAAGTAGGTCTAATTTCTAAGCGAAGCCCACGTCTTCCAATGAGCTCAGGGTGCAAAGGCAACTGGTGGCCCAAGCTGGGACAATGCAAAGGTCCAAGAAGACAGACGCTCATCTCAAACCCACTGAACTCTGACAAGACTTGTGATGACATGAGCCCTGGGTCACCACTGTCCTTAAAAAATGTTGTAAACATACAAAGAAATTGAACCCCACGAAAGTGTACTTTTGATAAACATGACACAAAGCACTCTGAAGGAAGTTGTAACATTTGGCATCATCTTGCCACCTAAAAATGAAGTTCTTTGGAGAATTCAGAAGCTCAGCCCCTTTGAATCACTGCCTTATGTTGAATTTCAAGCAGTGGCCAAGTTTATAACCGAATCCTAAAGTACATAAAGGACTTTTAAAGATCCAACTGGTATTTTCACAACTGAAAACCTACATAAATTAATCATGAACCCCCAAAATTAAAAAGTCGCAATTATTTCCACCACTCTAAACCCTGCCTGTAGTCAAAAAATAAAAATTCAGTTCCTCACAAATTTGAAGCCCGGTAACTTTTAGTATAAACCCTCAGATGTTTTTAATCTGAGGTAGAACAGAAGGAACAGGGGTGGCATTTGTGGCAATTCTAAAGCTTTGTGATGAAAAAATTAGTACATTGGTTCTGTTTCACCTTTAATTGACATTAGTTGGCTTTGTGGCATGCCTAAAAATATTTTATTATAATCCCAAAACAAATGAAGAAAGGTTTGCATCCACCAATTCTACTTTTCCCAATGAAGTGCTAGGATAGTTTCTTATGCTAATCACTGTGATAAAAGCCAAAGCCTTCATTTAAGTAAACAATTAACTTTGTAAATAAAAGTCCAAAGAGGGAGAAAAAAATCAAATTCAAATTTCATAACCCCCATTTCCCAAAACCAATTGGGAGCGCAGGCAATAGGGCATTTCCGCACAGCCTAGCCTGGGGGCCACACAGTGGCCTGGCCAGCGGTCTCTGACACCACAGCACAGTGGCGCTGCCCATGCGTACAGAGCCATTGCAGATTTGCATACTGATTACAACAATTGCCCGGCAGAAGGCAATAAAGTGTCTTGAGGGAAGGATGCCTCATTCTAATCCACACAAAGGCAGCTCTATAGGCTAGAGAGAGAGACCCTGGGTGTGTTCCGTGGCCTCTCTGCCTTTTAGGTGTTGGGCTCTTGACAGATGAGGACCTCCGGCGTCACGGGAGCCCCCTGCCTCCTTCAAATACTGATGCAGTAAAGAGCCTTTGCGGCCTAACCCATACATATTTCACCCTGGTGGTCACAATTCTGCAGAAAGCCAGGAGGTCAATTTTAAATCAAGAATTTGACAGTCACTGGAACGCCGTGTCTTCCATTACACCCAAGGACTTCCTGTCTGCTTCTGTGCCCACTAGGGCAGAGGGAGATGCAGATGCGGTGGAAGGAGGACGCCACGTCCCCAAAGCTGTCACAGCCTTTTTGAGGAGACAAAGCACTTGAGGAGAAGGTACAGCAATAAACGATGGGTGTTACTGCTGATGGTCTTAGTGTTCCCTATCTTGTCTGGGGTCAGCGAGGGGTCCTGGCCCCTTTTTAGAAAGGAATCAGTGGCAAAGAGATTGCATAAAACTCTCAGTAAGTTCTAGCATCCTGAAATGCTTTAGTCAAGTTGATGCTAGTGTTTAAGTACCTTGATGATATAAATTTCTCTTTTCCAAATCCTGGAAAGAACCTCATATTTAGCAAAGATTCTGCAGATGGGTTTTGATGCCATTTTACCATTTTATAATTAGACCTGTGTAATTTATCACACTATAGACCAGGTTCCCACTCCAGTGCCATTAAAAACTGATTTGCAATTTGCTGTTAAATTAAAATGCTTCATTTTCTTACTGTATGTGATTTTCCTCTTCACAGATGAATGATGACACAGAGGCCATCAGACTCTAGTGCAGACAGCAAAATACCTGTCAAAACCCCCAGAGAGCCCAAATCCAACAGATTTCATTTTATTCATTATCAAACCTTATCAAACTCTTATCAAAAGAGGATCAGAAGCCATGAATAGGATATATGAAGAGGATATCTGTGGAACTCCTTGCTTATCAAGGGTCTAAGAAATTCCCATTAAAATTCTGCTATCCATGTGTGCAAACTAAAAAGACTAATGTAATTTTAATTTGTGCAGATTGAAGTCTTAAAGCAGAACACCCCGTAACTGGGCAGCAGTAACCTAATCCTCCATGCCAAACTAATTACATCAGAATCACTGCAATTGGTGCCCATGGCTCCTTTGATGTCAAACTCTAGTTACCTCTGATCCCCAGTCATTCTCTGGGCAAGGTCTCTTTCACACATTCCCATTCTGCCAGATCAAGGAGCTATTGCTTTTGAAGCTCAGTTTTATTTTGATGGAACACCAAGGGACTGAAAATTATTTCTCACTGAAGAAGAGTGATTTGGGTCTGAAAACTTCAGGAGGAATTCTAAGCTTGACAGAATGCAGCACACCTAACACCAACAAATGTGGCTTATTTTCTTCACAAAGATTACCCACACACTGGTGAAACGGCTCAATGCATGCACTTCACTGTGAGATCTCCTTCCACCCCTGACCCCAGTGAGTTTGCCCACCACGTTTCTGACCCCTCTGACCAAGTATTATTAACCTATAGCCTCATCAAAGCTCAGCTCTAAGGAGTGGTGTGGGGGGTGTCTCACCTTCCCCTGTTAATAGATAAACTGAAACATGATGATTTCCAATAGGCCATGTAGTAACATCTTGCCCCACTAAATGTCCTAAGAATCTGGCATGGCCCACAGAGGAGCAGACATCCAAATCACTCCCATGAGGCAGCCCTGCATTCTTATTCCTCTCAGCAAGAAGCTAGATGTGCCACACTGAAGATGAAGGCCAAAGGTCACTGGTCCCGCTTACTCACTTACTGGACTGACAAAATGATGGGCTTCACATAAAAGCTAAGTACCTGTCCTACCTCCGAAAAGCCCCTCTAAACCACTCTGGTCCCTTTAACCACATCCTTAAGTGACTTCCAATAATACTTCTCTCACTCTCACAAGGTCAGCACATGGGTTAAATGAAACAATGCAAGTGAAATATTAATCACTGAGTCTGGTAGCAAGATTACATGCAGTAATAGTAGTGCTTTGTTAGCATCTACAGAGAATGAAACAAACAAAGATTGCCCTGGCTAAGGCAGACCCTAATAAAAGGGTTTGAAAACCAGCGGACCAGAGTTCAGAATGCAAGGAGATCCAAGCCAGAAATCTTGACCACTGCTAACTCAACCTTGTTAATTCAACATCTTAATGCAAATTATGAGTGATTTAGAACATAGCTGTTTGCCAAAATAGACGTCCTATTTGCTCTTCAATAACAATGTCGGAAAATCAAAATCAGCCTATTCAAAGACTATCCTTTTCTTTATTCATTTTGAATGAATGAGATACTACTGAACCAACAAAATGCACTGTAGTAGAAAGACAGTAGGAGATACAATTGGAAGGAAAAACAAGATATGTCAAAGACACAGAGGAAAAGCCAAAGACTCAGACAGTGTTCCAGCATGGGGTATGGAATAAATAACTTTCAAATTCCTTCTCTCCAAAATAGTACCATGACTAACAACTGTCTTAGAACTCTGCTCTGGGACAAAGTGTCAGTGCTAAGTACATAGTAGGCTTGCAGGGAAACTAAATGATTCATCACAAGATGGGTTCTGGCCAAATATCAATTCCACCACTTTCAATGCACAACTCATAGTTCACTTGAAAGATGTATTTCTCCCAGAGGAGCTGACAGCACTTGACACCCATGTATCTTTTTTTGAGACAGGATCTTGCTCTGTTGCCCAGGCTGGAGTGCAGTGACGTCATTATAGCTCACTGTAACCTCAAACTCCTGGGCTCAACAGATCCTCCTGCCTCAGTCTTCCAAGCAGTGAGCAGTGGGGACTATAGGCATGTGCCACCATGCCCGGCTAATTAAAACAATTTTTTGTAGAGATGGGATCTTGCTGTTGCCCAAGCTGATCTTGAATTCCTGACCTCAAGCCATCCTCCCACCTCAATCATCCCACCTCAGCCTCCCAAAGTGTGAGGATTACAGGTGTAAGCCACTGCAACCGGCCTAACAAGCTTTTTGAAAATGTAAATACCATGCTAGATGTCATGGAAAGGGACATGACATTCAATATAATACAAAGCAGATCTCCTGAATCCGAGCAATGTTCCTGGGAGCAAACAGCTAACAAGAACGTTTACACAAGAGAAAATATGACCAAGGCCCTGTGCTTTCATGATTTGCTCAGACTTACAGAGTTAGGATTCAATTGAAAACTAGAACCCAAGGCTCCCAAAGTATATAAAGAACTGGAAATGTTTGGCCTGTACAGAAGGGACTTAAGGGGAAGATGAGGGCGGTGCTGAAATATCTGAAGGCTTGGGCTGTTACTGTTCCAAGAGGACAGGTCAAGTATTCTTGGTTTAACTCCCTAGAGAAACTAATCCAGAATCTTTCCTATCCTATTTCTAGGTGTCCATTTATACCAACTGATTTGGACTCAAAATAGACATGATCACAATCTGGAGAGGAAAATGTGCGTCTGAAGGGCTACTATGCCCGTTTAACTGCAGAACCAGGTGGACAACATTGCAGGTACACAGACTTTGACTCAAATGAGATGGGACCTTCTAGCAATTAGACTTGTTCCAATACGGGAATGCATTGCCTTAAGGACACAGTACACTTCCATCTCTAGAAATGTCGAATAGAAGGGTAATGACTTCCTATGAAGATTCAGGGGACTAGATGACTAGTAGGGAAGCTACTGCAGAATTCTAAGCAAGAGACGATGAGGCCTGAATTAATATGTTGGTAGGGACACAAAGGAAGACACAGATGAGAGTGACGATTAGGAGGTAGCACCATGAAGACTTACTACTTGATTACATGTGGAAAATGAATAGGAGGAAGAGGCATGGGTGTCCCAGAAAGATGACTGAGCCACCAACACCAACACAGAAGCACGAGAGCATGTTTGTGGGAGAAGATGCAGAGCTGGGTCTGGTGGGCCATCCGCATGGAGTTGCTCTCTAGGCCACGGGGCCAGGTGCTGTGGGGACAGGCAGACTGGAGGCATAGCTTGGCAATCCTCAGTATAGAGGGGCATTCTATCCTGACTCCCCCCTAAGGGATGGGATATAACATGAGAAGAGGGCTGGGGCACACTGGCTTTTAAGAGGCAGACTAGAAAGAGAAACCCAAGAAGACAGAGTAGGACTGCCCAGGAAGGACCCAGAACAAATAGAGTGCCAGGTCCTGGAGGTGGAGGGAGCAGAGTTTCAGGAAGGAATGGTCAACAAGGCCAAGTACAGGTGGCTGATGGAGTACAGGGGGCTGAGCAGCCAGTGGGCAGTGAGGACAGAAAGACTGTGTTAATCAGCCTGTGGGTGGGGGCACACAGGGACCAGGAAGGAAGACATGGAAGTGAGGGTGATTTTCAGGATGGGAATGACCAGAGCACGTTCATCAGCTGAGGACAGTGTGGGGACAGTCTTTCAGAGAGAAAGACTGAAGATCCCCAGGAAGAGGAGAGACTCACGGAGAGTCCTTGAGGAGGGGTGGTCCTGGGCCCAGGTGGCAGGGCTGGCCCTGGTTGGGGAGATGGACATTCCAACCTTGGAGGCTGAAGGAAGAAGCAAGGGTCATGGATACGGATGTGGCTGAAATGCAGCTCGTGGGGCAGTGGTGGGGATGGGAAAGATCATGCTGATGGTGGCCTTGACTGCTGCTGTGAGGTGAGAAACAAGATCTTGTTATGAGTGTAAGAAGGCCAAGGCTTGAAGAGAAGGTGGAGGGACGGAAACAGGAGTGAGATGAATAAGGACAAGCAGAAGTGATGGGAGGCTTCTGGGGCCCAGCGGAGGATACAACATGAGTTAGGAAAGATGCTGTCAGTGTTCCTCAAACTCATCCTGCATAGAGACCAACCCCAAACCCTCACCCTACTCCCCATCTCAACTGCCCACTGGCTCCCACTGCCCCTAGGAAAATGTCCCACCTCTTCCTAGACAGAACCCCTGCACGCTGGTCCCCACTCCCCACTCGAGGCTCTTCTCCTTCCACTACGCAGCCTCAGCCTGAAGTTCCGGAATGCGCTTTCTCTCTCCCATGCCTTTTCTACCTGTAGCTCCTACTGTGCTACCTCCTCCAGGAAGTCCCTGACCCGGGGCTGGGTTAAATACATCTCATAGCTGGCTGTGCTTCCTTCTGCCTTTGCACCTATGGCACGACACCTGCTTGTAGATCCACACCCATCCCCTACCAGACACAGAAGTGCTACTCTGGGTGGGAACTGTCACCCATCTTCACAGCTCTTTGTATGCCCTCAGTGCACCTGCTGGGGCTGAGGTGGGGAAGGGAGATGAAGAGATGACTTCCAGGTGGGAGGTTGGTTTGGTTCCTCAAATCCCATCTTTCTGAGAATCCAGATTCTAGCTCGTCAGTCCTTTCTACATAACTATTTTTATAAAAGCACACATGTACCTAGAGTAGACACTGGGGAGAGGAGTTCTCCATAGAAACTAAAAGACTGATCATAGCTCCTTCATAAGCTGGAATTATAAGCTATAACATTCTCATGGCCAGAGCCAGATTTCAACGGGGGCTCCTGGGCTGTGGACGAGCACTGGAAATCCAGGTGAGGACAGGGGGGACGCGGTGGTGTCCATCCTCATGAGGAGGGGCCCTCCTTTCCTTCCCAACCAAGACAGCCTGAGACTCCTCTGCTATCTCTGGGGACCCCCAAAATACCCATCAGCGCAAAGGCTCCCGAGCTATCCTTGACAACATCTTTCCACCCGCAGCAGGCCTGGCTCCCCTGGGCACTGCTGGCCTCTCACATGGGCTGTGCAGAGAGACCTCCGTGGTCTGAGCACGACGATTCTCCAGCGTTTTCCCCAGTGTTTAGCATGGCCCATCTCGGCAGTCCTGGAGGCGCTGAGTCGGCTAACAGAATTTTCCCAGGATCCCAGTCCCATCTCTGCTTCCAGCTGAGGTCTCTCCAACAAAAACAAGTCCTCGGCCAGGATCTAAGCTCCGGGGTCTGTTGGGGAAGGGGACACTGGGACACAGCCTCTGTCAAGCACGTCCTTCCCCTGATGCTGAAACCAGATCCCTGCAGCTCCCAGATGCCAACGAATGCATTTAAGTCTCTCAAAAAAAGCTGTGCAGGACTTCTTCTTTGGAGGGCTGGAGGCATAAATGAGCAACTAGCAGCCGCCATGAGGAGGGGCTGAGTCACCTGGAAAGACCTTCTCCATGGGGCTTCTTCCACCTTGCACAGCTCGTGCTGATGGTACAACTGTCCCCTGGCAAAGGTGACTCAGGCCTTTGTCAAAGCTGGGATGTGTTGCTGGTCCCCAAGCTGTCACAATGACAGACAGACCAAAGGCTCAGCCACAGGGAAGATGGACGACACTGCTGCTGCACCACGCGCAGCCCAGCACAGAAGAACCATTCCACAGGAAGCCAAGTTCCCAGGGCCACACTCTAGGATGGGCAGATGTGACGCCTCAGGCTATAATGTGCATTCAGAGAGGCTCCGAATATTTTTTCCAGGGTAAGGGAAACGGTTTAAAGCAAAACAAAACATAACGGCAGCAGCAGCGGCTACACGATTTAAGATCTTCCCACTACATAGCACTTCCTGGCAGCACAGTACATGCTTCACATCCACGGCCTCATCAGAGACCGGGGGGGGGGGGGGGGGGCCCAGAAGGGGGAGGTTTGTCCCCAGTGCCGGCCCCAGAACAGTGACCCACAGTGCTTCCTATCAAATTCCCTCTGTAGTTCGCTAGGTACCACAAGGTGGTCCTGTCGCCGACTCTCCCCTTCTGGGCTGGCGCTTCCCTGCCCACACAGCTCTATGCTTTTGTGCCTGCTCCACCCTCCACCCAGGATGCCATTTCCTCTCCCTCCATGGTCAACGTCTACTAATTCTTCCAGACTCCTCCGGAGGCCTTCCCTGATCCTCTTGGCTCCAGCCCAGGCCACTCTAGGCAAGTGCCCCTGGGGAGCTATAGAACCCTCTGGAGAGAGCACCACCAAATCATAGATACAGGATGGCCTCACTGGCTTCATTCAGCTGTTGATAAATCCCCACAGAATGCCCACCAAGCATGGAATTGCAGCACATCTCCCCAGTTGGACCCAAAACTCCTCCAGTGCAGGGGACTGGGTCTTATCTATTGCGTCCCCAGCACCTGGCAAAGGCCAGATATATCTGAGGCACCACACTCAGGGCCTGCTAAGCTGAACTGGGGATGTGACAAGGATGAAAGTTCATGTGGGATCTGCCTCAAACACTTATTAACTCCTGGTAAGGGAGGCCTGGCTGGTGGGATTACTTCTAACTCCTCGGCCTGGACCCCAAAGTCCTCTGCTACTTTTCTGATTGTGGCACCCACTACACTTCTTGTGAACCTGCTGCTCGGAGCAGGCCTGGCTCTTGGTGCTTCTGCCAATGCCAGTGTCGTTTTTATCTTCCAGCTATTGGGTCTGCTGCTCCCCTAGGCTGGAATGCCTTCCTCATACCGTACTCTCCTTTGTCTACCCAAATCCTGAGTTACTAAAAAAAGAAGAAAAATTTTAAAAGGTTCTATAAAAACCAGTCCAACATCCTCCCTCCCTGAAGCTCTCCTAAAAACTGAGGCTTACACTGTTCTCTCCCAACAGAACAGCAAAGTAAAGTATTACGGCATACAATTTCATCTCGGTTCAGGTTTCGATTGTCTTAATACGGTATAGCAGAAAGAACACTGGGCTTGTGCCCAGAAAAATCTTATTTCTATTCTTGGTTCCCCACAAAATGATTCCAGACAGGCTGTTTCTCTGAGCCTCAGTTTATCCTCTGTGGAAAGGGTAAACTACTGTGGGGCAAGGGGTGCGCGCCTGTATTCCCAGCTACTTGGGAGGCTGAGGTGGGAGAATTGCTTGAGTTCGAGTCCAGCCTGGGCAACATAGTGAGACTCCATCTCTAAAAAAAGAAATTTTTAAAATTAAAAAAAAAAACAAAACAGGTAACCTATTGCCCTGTTCAACTCAAAGAGCTTGTTTTAAGACTCCAATGAGACAATATGTGAAAGAAACCATCGACTAGAAAGCGTTTTGCAAATGTAATGAAATGATACTATGACCTAGTGTTCTTGTGGTAAGTCCTCTGAAGCCAGGAACCATGTCTCAATTGTCACTTATCGCCCACATCCACCCCCAATCCCACCCCACCCAACAGAGTCTTCATGGGTGGATGGGGCTACAGTCAACACGCAGGGACTTTCACACTAGAGTGTGTTTGTTAATGTCATGGATCTGGAATATCTTCATTTCAATCTTCTTCCCATTGGGCTTACGCAAAACATACTTTCCTTTTATCCCCAGAAAAAAGACTCAGTGGTCTTTTATGAAATGACTCTCTACTGTGAACCCCTTTGGGGTGTTCAAGTCATGACCCCTAACATGGCTGGAACATCTCATATTTGGCCTCAACTCTATGAGGGCCAGCAATGCATGGATATACCTGATCCTTTCTCTCCATTTTTTGGCTTCCCATTTAATTCCTTTCCAGGATCTTTGCATAAGTCCACAGGAGGCCCCTAAATACATCCTAAATTCTGCAAGACCTCTGCAAATAAGACCATACTCCCTGAAAGCACCAGTGTATAATTGGTCTCCTATGTAATGAAGGAGCTTTGATATTTTTAGTGTTTTTCCCATACAACAAACACTATTAATAACATCCTTTCTCCAGAGATGATATGGATTAGACCAAATAGGAAGTTACCATGGCTACTGCAGTGTTATTTTTGGTATGAGAAATTGGTGCCAAGAGAAGCAGCATACATGGTCAAGAACTAGAGCTTTATTTCCTCTTTGCTATCAGGCAATCAATCCCAATTTAATTTTGAAACTCTAATTGCAACGGAAACTAATTATGAGCAGCAAGATCTGAAACCCCTAATTAAAGTGGGAGTCAATAAAGTGATTCGGCATCATCATTGAGGCAACATTGGCAGGATGAGGGAGTAAGTACGAGTGGATTTCTTTCCCAAGGAATGGGCTCAGCAAAACAGAACCGGGAAACTCATCTTGAGGGTGCAGTTGGGGAACCCTAAGCTGGGAGGCTCCTATTTCTGGTGCATGAGCAGATCAGGTCCTTTCTCTGTGCTGTGAAGACTCCAACAAACTGGGGTAGGGAGGAAAGGAGAGCATTTCTACCACAAGTCAACCTCCAAGGCTGGCCAGGCAGAGAGGTCGAGAAGGGATAAGCAGAATGATGGTGGCTAAACTAACTGCGCACACTCTGTGGCCCTCACTACCTAGCACGCAGGCCTCGGGACCATAATGGCCAAGGCACAGGGTTATCCAAACAGAATCTCATCCCTCAGACCCAGAGTGATGGGCTGATTCCTCACATACCAAATGCTGAGTTGCACTTTTCTGAATTAGCATAAGTTGGCTTATGGGAGGACTTCTATTAGAGTGAAAACCCACTGCCAATCCCTGAAGTGCACCATTCCCTTTGGGACCTCCTGGTCTATCTTTGACAGCTTTAAAATACTGTTAATGGCATGACTTCATCTGCCCCATCCTAGAACGATCCATATTTAGGCTAGCAACCACACGGTCCTCGCATCACTCCTCTGGGCTCCAGGACAGAAAGGGGCTCTTAAGTCAGGAAGCGAACACTTTTAACCCATAATTACCCATCCTCCATCAAATTTCTTGAAAAAGTGGCAAAAATGAACTTTGCTGGATGATTGGACTTTGCTGGTCTCAACACTCCAACCAGAGGAAGCCCACCCTCCTCTCTTTCAGAGTCTGGTTTTCCACAGAGGGGTCCTTCTCCCACGAACAGGTCGTTTTCCTGAGTTGTTTTTCTTTTTTAAAGCACACTGAGAAGAAAGCAGTACAACATCACAAGCCTGTTTAGCCTTTTCAAAGGCAATGAATAAGCCGGTCCCTCAGGAGAGGGAGCTGTGCTGCAGGGTAGGAAGAATTCCTTGAGAGCTTTCAGACTCCTGTTTCCCAGGAATAAGCGAGGTCCACAGTCGGGCTGGGGCCAACAGGCTTTTTCTGAGGCAGGCAAACCCCAAGATCGATGAAAGCCTATATTAATTTTAATTCTTAGTGCGTCACAGGCAGGCAACATAGAACACAGGCTTCATCCTGAATTAGTCAAAGGAGGTTCTCTGGATATTTTCATCAAAATAGTGTATTGACATGTTACACAAAGCCTTTGGCACTGGTGTCTCATAACAAAGGTTAAAATCTGAGCAGTGAAAAGGACGGCTCTGAACCCTAAAATATTTTGAAGGCTGGCTGCAATTTGAAAGACGTTTTGTGGTTTCCGTACGTGACATACATTACTGACATATCACGGACCAGCAGGTTAAGCAGAGAAAGGGGCTCGGCCGCCTCACATTCATTACAAACAGGGGAAGAGAGACAGAGACAAAGAGAGAAAGATCACTCTGCCTTATTGAGCTACTTTGGTATAAAATTTCAGCCTAAGGAAACTGAAAGTGTCCTGAAAAACAGCTTCATCCCCAAACAGACAAGGAGTCCCATTCTGTGCCGCTGGATTCTGCTCCCAGGGGAGGGACATCACTAGGAGCTCGTAGACACGCATCAGTCAAAGCAGGCACCTCTGTCCTTACAGCCAGCGAGCTGCAAACTTTTTCTAGTGCCCTTTAGAAAACTAATGCTTTCAGGAACCCCGGGAAGATTTAAGATGTACTTTATCTCCAAACCACACCTACCTTGACTCCAATGAAAGACTTGCGGTGATAGAAGCAGCACAGAGCTGCCGAGACAGCGTGGAAAGCATTGCATTCCTTAGGCATCTTTCAGTCTTCAGTCCCAGGGACCACACACTTTCCTTAGGGTTGAAAGAAAAGAGGCTTCGGGCGTTGGAGCCCCAGCCTCGCTACAGCAGCAGCAGCTGTGCGGCTCCAGCTCACAGTCCGTGGCTCGCAGTCCATGGCAGGGCTGTTGGTCGGCTCCTTCTCCCAGGCCAGTCTGGGCCGTTCCCCTCTGCCGAAGCCAATACGATCCACTCACTCAACTCTGGCAGGCTAGTGTCCAGCCTGCCATGCACACGGTGCCAGAAATTCTCATGTGACCAGACTTGCTTTCTGATGAAATTCTAACCCCACTTAGAAAAGGCCTTGGGCTTCAGCTATCCCCCTCGATTTAGAGACCCGGCAGAAATCATTAACCCCCCAGGCAACCTTTCCTTCTTGGGGCTGAACTGCACCATGCAATCTGCTCCTAGTGGCTTTGTCTGTTTGCTTGTCACCCCAACACCCAGGGGGGTTTAAGGAAGCAGGGCAAGTTGTACATACCACACCACCTTGTTATGAGACAGAGGCTCCTTTGAGAAAAGGAGGTGGCTTAAAAGTGACCAGGGCATGACTTTCCTAGGAGCAATCCCAGATGTCCTAAGTAACTCAGGCAGGGTCCCTGTCCTCACTCTCCCACGCCCACCTCCAGAGCTGTTTATTTTTAATTAGGATGCTCCTGGCAGCCAGTTTGCAGATGATAACGTTGGCACAGCCATCACTACTGGCAACACAATATTGCCTTTTGGTGTTTAATTAGCAAGTCTGTCAGTAAACACCCTGAGCACCCTCTGCCCCCCCCCCCCCACTTGACTGCGCAGTCTGTTGGGAGGATGGGGACTGCATGCTGCTTCTGACACAACTGTTTGTCCTACGCCCCTGCTTCACTTTAAATACTTCACTTTAATTACCCATCTCCACTTTAACTGCCCACTTTGCCAAACCTAGACCCAGCACGCAACCCTCGCATCCAATGTGTCCAAATGAGGCCTTCCTAGATACCCCTTCGGTGAGAAGTGTTTTCCCACTACAAGAGCCTCACAACACCTTTAGGGGAAAGTTATTGCTTTTCTTCTTTCACTCAAGTTATAGTGGATGCTCAAAAATTCCATTATTTATTTATTTTTTTAAAAATCAAATCCAGGTTTCTGCCTGTAGCTCTTCCTCTCCTACTGTTTCAAATATTAACTTTTTGTAGCTTCGGCCACTCAAAAATGGAATGTGTCCTGCAGCTGTCTATAACTTCACACAGGCAGAAACTTGTAACGAGGAAGAAAGAGAACCTATTCAGTCCAGAAAGGAACAACATCAGATGAGGCATGAGGGAGGTATGAGAAATATCCAACGAGATTAGTGTCAAATCCTCAGGCGGCCTTGGCCTTTGGACTAGGTCAAGTCTGCCTGTAAACACGGGGAGCTGTTTGCAGCGAGCAGGTACGGAAGCCACAGACCTCACGCCCGCCCGCCGAGGGCAGAGGCTCAGGCTCATGAACATGCCAAACGTGGGGATGGAGCTACTCAGGCTCTACCACCACAGAAACAACTGGGAGGCTGCTTTCCTCCCTTACTCCTCCTCTGTGACTCCGGAGGTCACGTTTGCAGTCCTGAGTACCCCTGGGTGGCCCACTTGGGCACCTGGAAGCAAGCACACCAAAGTGCTAGAACTCAAAGTGGTTTTTGAGCTGGAGGAGCCTTGAAGATCAACCAGTCAGTGGGTCAATACTGTCCACCCTAAAGAAGCACTTCCTGGCTCACCCATGTTTCTATTAGATGGGGTTCAAAGGGTGAGTCCACATGAGCAGCCTGGGCCCATCCCCCCAGTTTTGTGGAGATGACTCATCAGTCAGGACATTAGCCACCAGGGAAAGGGCACAGTTTTCACCTGCTATTGCTCTTTGGCAGAAAGTAACACTCCTTCAGGCTAAAAAACTCCCCCAAGAGGCTAGAAAAGCACCATTCCAGCTCCTGGAAAAAGAAGGAGAGCAGCTCCTTAAATCCTACCAGAAATTCAGTGAGATCAGTCGGCTAAGAGCCTCTGAATTCTGGACATCCTTCCCCCAGAAATTGTGAATGAAAACTGCATTCTTAAAAGTAAATATGCAAATAACTCAGACATGTAAATTACATAGTAACGTGATCCAGAGCCAGGGTAAAAACAAAAGACATTCAGATCATTGTAGAATCACTGCTCTTGTCACCTGAGGCTTTCCCTGTTTGCTCTAAGAAGTCTCTCTAAAATGCCCAAAGAATTCGTTCCACCGGGATTAAAGAATGGGCTAATCTTATTATGTAACTATTTCCTAAGCACCTTTCATTTTTGTTCTACACCAAAAATAATGTCTGAAGCAGCACTCAAAGGTTTTAATCAATTTTCTCCCAAATTGGGCAAGGAGAGAGACAAAAATAACATGTTATCGCAACTAAAGATGATAATTGCATGAATTTGCAAAGTGCCCTTCACTGACTTGTTATGCTTTTAAATGTCTCCTACTCGTGATGATCGATGCCCCCACATTCTCCCCACAATGATTATTCTATTCTAGTTACAAAGAAACAGAGGACCAGAATGGTGTGTCACTCAGCAGAGAACAAAGGAACAGAAACTCCAGCCTATGACTGCACAACCTGGTATCTGATCATATGGAAAAACAAACAAGAGCATTTTTTTTTAATGTCTTACAATTAAATCTGTTATTCACACAGCCCCATGAAAATGCTATGACCTGCAGCAGTGGGTCACTTTCTAATGATTTGGTACATGGGATTTAGGATCAATCAAATTTGGATTCAGAGTTTTCTAAACACCATGCCTTTCTGGGGACAAGGGAGGATGTCTGGTGAAATTCCAGGGACTGATAAAGGGAAGGAGGGGCCCTGCAGGGCAGCACAGTGCTCTGGGAAAGCTCCTGTGGGTGCTCTCCAGCGCCCCCCTCTGGCTGCCTGGGAGGCTCGCTCCTCTGCACCAAGGGAAACACCTGTGAAAGAGGCCAGGGCTGGGCGAGCAGGTGGACCCTGAATCTCTGTTACCTCAGGTAAAATGTTGCCTCCCCAATCAGGGAAGGGGGTTAAAGCAGGCCAGGGAACGGCCCCTACACAAGCATTGCCCTCGATGCCAGTTTTTCCTTGGGTAGCCCTAATACTAACCTGCCCTCCTTAGTAACCATGGAAACAGGAGCTGCCTGCCAGCCACATTCAACAGACACATGCTTCCTGTTGGCAGCAGCCCTTCACTGAGAAGTCAGAGACAGTGAGTGCAGAGTCGCTTTCCCAAAGTGCTGTGGTCCCCACTAGAAGATCAGTCTCCCAGTGAAGTAGACCCTCTCTCTAGCAGGGCATGGGACAGGGGGCAGATGGCAGGAAAAAGAAATGCCTACCACGTGCCTGCTTTTCACTGTTTCAGGGCAATCAGGTAACAATACTGCCTGTAGCCACCAAACCCTCCCCAAAGCCACCCCAGAATCAGGGCACCAAGCCTTACACTGAGGTACCCTGGGTCACCGTAAAGTAGCCCTGCAGACAGTGACTCTGCACATGGCCAGAGGGCACTTTATGGGCTGAGGCTGCAAGGCCCACAGTGAACAGATCCGAAACATCAAGTTGCAGGGAGGAGCACTAGTCATCCTGACCAAAAATACAGCTCAAAACCAGCTCTTGTGGCAGCTACTGAGATTCTTCATCCCACCCCCTCTCCTCCAAAGATCAATGCTTTTTGCTTCCACTAAACCCCAGTGACCTGGCTCTCAGTAAACAAAGACAGCTTTAATGAGCTAGGGAGTGAGGCTGACAAAAACCACCTCCGTTTCTCCTGGCATCCTAGAAAGTGGGCAAAGACTAGCCTGGACCTGCCCGGCCTGGCACCAGCCTAAAATCACAGCGAGGATGCCCTCCGAGGGCCCAGCTCCCTGGATAACAGAGTGGCAGGTACCTGGGAAGTCCTGGGCAGAAAAAGCGTCAAGTTTGATCAGAAGCCCCGCTGCCAAGGCTTCTCCCGGCAACCGCCCTGTCTCTGACTCTGAAAAATAAACCAGGAGGAGCTCATGCAACTGCAAGACACACCCTCAGACAAAGAGCAAGAAGGCTTGAGTGGGGCGAGCTGGGAGACCAGGGAGGGCAGGAGAGAGGGCTTTGGGCAAGACGTCACCTCCTCTTCTGGCCAGGCTAAACAGCTACAGAAGCTGCCAAAGACAGTTCAACACATTTCCCTACATGCAAATCCAATTGATTTCTTGCTCCAAAAGGGAATGCAAACTGCACCCGATGAGAGAAGGGTGGGCAATGCTGGCCGAGCTCTCTGGGCCCCTTTGTGCACTGCTGTGGTCAAGACATTTGCTTGCCCTGGTGCACACAGAGGGTGCATTTAGGAGTATCTGCTATAGACATCTCGGTCTGACAGTTTCCCCAGATTCCTCAAGGGGATGAAAGAGTATGGCTGTTAAATGGTCTCAGTCCGGAAGCAGTATTGATCTGCATAGAACACAAACAAAGAGACTAAGTACAGTCTTCACAAACAGATCTCTCTCTCCTGGGCCTTATGTCTCCCTTTACAAATTTCTGTTTCTCTAGCTAGCTATTAAAATTGCAGAGCTGAATAATGTGAAGCAAAATTAGGCCCCCTGCCCTGGTTTTGCTTTCTCACACTATTGCATACAATCCCACTCCATACACCCCCACCGATACCACCTATTTGCTGGTTATCACCCCAGAAATCCCATATTACGCAAGCTCAATTTTCTGTTTTTTTTGGCATTAAGGCAAAATTAAAAGAACATGCACAAGGTATAATCCCAGTCTCTCAAACAGTAGACTCAGCCTATCTGACAGTCTTGGCCTTCTTTGAGATTCTGTGAAAGACATGGGCCCTCCCTCTAGAGCAAAAGGCACACACTTGCAAAGCTTTATATAAAATTTCCAACAAATTTTTGTATTATTGTATTCCCTGAAGCCTATCCATACACCCCTTGGAGTCTGACCCATCTGAGACGAGTTGCCACCTCCTTCCCAAGCTTCTTGCACTACACCTACTATGAAGGCTTCACACCCAGAGCAGTCATTTATTTCTCCTGTCACCTCAGTTCCTAGGTTTTCTTTGCTGTGCCTTTCTCTCTTTCCTCTTCCTTCCACTTTTGAGAAGCGTGAGCTATGTAAGTAACTAACAGGCAATGACCACAAAAGCCCCGCGGAGCCCCTCCCACATGAAGCAGAAATGGGCCGAGGTGCATCTGCAAGGCCCTCAGGAAGCCTCACCAGCCAGGAGCAGCTGCCTCTCCCATCTCCACTGACCCTCGTCCTCCCATGTCACGAGCACCTCTACAAACTGGCATCTTCCACAACTGAGCTGTGAGACAGATATCTGCATGTCTCCAAAGTGGGTCAAGAACATACTCTGGAGGTAGGATGGCAGAGGAGAAAGCCAGGGTGGGTTCAAGTCTTTGCTGGACCACTAGCTAGCTGGGTGACCTTGGGGAATTAACTTCTCTGAGTCTCAGTTTCCTCCCTAAACTTGCCAGGTTATTGTGAGCATCAAGTGAGACAACACATAAAGAGCCTGGCACCTAACACACAGTAGGCACTCAGCAAATGCGAGCTTCCTTCCCTCTTTGAAGGAAGGGACCACACACCTGTCTACCCTACTGCTCCTGCAGGGCACATGCCCACCCACAGGCTGTGCTACAGGAGCCACGCCCCCACAAGAAGAGGATAGACAGTCACCAGGCCTTGGGCCACTGACCACAGACTGCATGCCAGCTCGTATACTTAGGAAACTCTTGAACCTTAAAAGCCACGGAATTATAGGTGACGTTTTAGAGTTGTTTAGCCTTATAATATATATGTTAGCCTTTAAATTTAAAAATTACACATTAAAATTACACATATGGTTTTAATCACACTTGCTCAGATGGCTCAGATGATTTTCTACTCCACAGTTATTGTCATTTCAGGAGTTAACAGGCAGCGTGTATGTGCACAGCTTCTGCCCACTTGGCCCTCACCCAGGGACTCCTGGGTTTATCCACAACTGCCAAGCTCTCGATGTAAGACCCTGTCAGAGCCAATCTGACTGGGGACCCTGTTGGCCCCCTCCCCCATGGGGCGTGGGTGGCACCCCTCCTTTGGTACCAAGCTGGCTGCAGAGCTGGAGTCAGCCCGTGTCCTGGCTGGATGCCCTGCTACCCCAGCCTGCCTCCTCCTCTAGTCCAGCCCCGGGACTAGATCTTCTGCTTGTGTTTAGTGTGTCCAGAGAACCACCTCCCATGTGGCTGGCTCCCTCATACTTGGCCGGCCCACATTACTGGGTTATCTGACACCAACCTTTTCTAAAACTAGAACCATGCCTGGTGTGGCTCCTTGGGTGCTGTGCCCCTCTGCCCAGCTGCCCTCTCTAGACTCTGTCTGTGTCAAGCCCCAACCCCCAAGATACTGCTTCTGCTTGGACCTTCTCCTGTCAAACCCTAATGGCAGGAATGGGCCAAAGTCACAGTGCAATCTTCCAAAGCCATCCCACCAACCTAGAAAGGCTGCCAGATGTCTGAGTGGATGAACCACAGTGAGAGGAGGAGTCAGGCTAACCCCACCCATTCCAGCCTTGACAGAAAATGGGTTTATCAGTCCCTTCTCCTCTGTTGTCAAGCAAATTCTAGGCATCTGAGCTAAATATTTCAATGGGAAAATATTCCTTTTCCAAGGTCATAAGCTGATCCTGGGCATTATCACGGGAGTGACATCCTGGATAATTCTGCATCCTGCCAAAGTAGCTATGAGAGCTATGAGAGTCAGTCTAGCCTAGGAGCTCTTACCCTGGGGGTGGACTGGGGCTTCCAGAAACTGCTGGAAATTGCACACAAACTGTTGTGCATCTGTTCATTGAGGAGAGGGGTCATTACTTTCACCAAATTCTCAAAGAATTATGTAACCTAAAAATTCCTACTGATCCAGAAAGATTTTCAGTGGTTAGCAGGGAGGGAAGTGAGAATACCATGATGGTCACAGACGTGAGCAAGGATACACAAAGTGCCCGGCTGGCTGGGTACCTTGGACACAGTCCGGCCTTGGCAGGGCTGTGGTTGGAAAGAGGAGGGTATAAACAGCCTTGAGTCGAGCAGGGTCACAGTTCCTTACAGCTGCTGGCATAGCTTTGTCCACCTGTGAAAGAGGGGAACCCCTCACTCAGCTGAGAAGGGCCTTGTTTCCATATAATACTTGGCACAGCAAGCGTGGAACAGCTACAGGTTTGACTGTCAGCAACCCCTTCTGGCCACAGACTTCAGGGATTTGTTCAGGAAGACTGTGGCAGTCACAGACATCTTTCCACGTCACTCGGCCCATGTGCAAGGTCTGCAGGAGCCAGCATTTCTACAGAGAACTTTTACCATGGCGCCTCATTGAATACCCACTCTAGGAGATGGGTATTACTATCTCTATGGGATCAAACAGCTCTTACAGTTAATAATTAAAACAACATGACGCAGAATGGCTGGCTCTATCTGATGTGATAATGGAAGCATGGATAACACCTGGTTGCCAGGAGTGCTTTATCTTGTGCAAATCCAAAAGGCAGCCCTCCCTCTGACCAAGGGACAGATATTCTTGGCAACACTGAGAACAGCTCTCATCTGAAATATCCCCAGTCAGAGATCCTAGTCCACTTATAGCTGACAGGAAGGGCAGGGCATGCTCGGATGGATGCTGAGGTCAGGATCTGAGAAGATCCAGAAGGCAACAAAGCCCCATACTGATCACCAGCCAGGTTCTTCACTTCCTGAGCTGGTCAGCTGCCAAGTACAATGTTGCCTGTAGAAGTGACATCCAGATGTCTGCCCCTCCCAGTGCCCAAGGTGGGGACAATGGATTCCTTTGCCAGTGGCTCAGGACAATACAACCCTTGGCCTTGCAGCGTGTACCTAAGTGGGTGGAAGGGCTGGGTAAAGGAAGGGAGAGTTACTAGAAACAGCAGCAAAACCCATCCGGATAATTCTCCAGGAATAGCATGTGAAACAGATGTGGGAATCTTTCCAAGGCCAAACTATAGATCACAGGGAACCTGCACCCCTGTATCCTCTGCCCCCAACCTATAACTTTTCTGTAACAGCTGTAATAATTAAATTGGGAGGCAATGGGTATCCAGCACATACGTAAACCAGGAGGGAGATCAACTAGATAAAGACAGGCACAGGGCTTGAAAAGATTAAGAAAAAATACATATATATATTTTGTAAAACCTAGCATTCATGTGCCAATATCTTATATAAGTACCCTGAGTAGGCAGAGGTAATTAGAAATATAGCCTAATATGCTTCTAATCCTGAAAATCTGGTGGGGGGGGAGGGGCAGAAATGATATAAATAACAGATGGTGGTTATTTAAAACCTTTACTGAACAGCATGTGTATTCGTTCTTAAAATAGATGTGTGAACCAGTCAGAATACTGAACACTGAATGGTCCAGGAGCAGACATGTGACCTACGTAAGACCAATCAGAGTCCTTCCCTGGGATTTTTCAAACTAGAGCTGAGGGAGAGATCCCTTTTCCCCTTAGACCAAAAGCTTTAGGACTATAAGCCTAGAGCAGCCTAGAGCCAGGTGTCCCCAATGTGTGGAGAAGCTGATTGGAGAGAAAGTAGCCAATGTGCTGAGAGCAGCAGATGCAAGAGACTGAGAGTCCTCGAGTTGTTTTCCTTCCCAGAAGATGTCATCAACCCAGGCTACTCCACCCCTACCCTTCTCAGTGGTAAATTTCTTAGCTCACATCGTTAGAGTTTATAGGCTCACCTTGTCAGTGTGAGATTAAAACTTGAGATCAAGACGTAACACACTGTGCTGGACTCTACTAGAAATCACATGTATAAGATGTGATCTCTGTATCTGAGAAATGCTAAAAAGGAGCCAACATAAACATGTTACATGAAAACTTGCATACAATACACCTATTAATAATAGGGTTGTACACTCATGTGTTAGCAATGGGTGGAAATGAATGGTGTTTTGCAGCTTACTCCACGGACTTCCATGAAAGAACTGAGTTGTCTTGAGTTTCCAAGGATAAAGAAGACATGAATTTGCCTCTAGGAAAAGGAAGAGAGATTCATGGAGATGGAATGTCCTATGCACTGGTGTAGGTGTGAGTTTTGCTCCCACACCCAGCACCACTCCTAGGCTAGGGGAAACCACTAACCAACTGCACATTCAACCTTGTTGATGTGGCAACAGCACCACCTTAAGCTCCTGGAGGATGTTTCCAAAAGACTATCCTGTTTCATGGAAAGCCTTAGGACCTGATTCGGAGGTACTGGTCAAGACAGTCCTTTACTGAGGCCAGGTGAACTTTACCAGGTCCAGTCCCTTGGGAGGGCAGCTCTCATGACTTCTTTCTAGGTCAAAGGACAGGAAATTTATATCATCCCCAAATTATATTCAAATCTTTGCAAATTTGCTCTTTAGACAGTCCTTGGGTAGACACAGCCTGGAAACTTCAGAGCCTTGGTTCTCAGTCTGTGTGGCCCCAAAGGGGTTTTCTTCTCCCTTGGCTACTGCTCTATTTACTCCAGTAAGGAACCCTGGCTCCAACCCTGTCCTCCAGTGTCCGGCTACTGAAGCACTCATTACAAACACCTTGGAAGTTAGATGCACAATAAGTGTATACACATGGCTCCTATTCATATTTTCAAAAAGGTAGAGACCCTCTTCCCCCCAAAATAGTTAAGAACCATATAGGCATGAGGCACAACATGCCCCACTGAGGCTGTGCTCCTCGCTGGGGGGACCAGCCTTGCCACCTTTTGGCTGGTTCCTACCTGAGCCCTAAGAGTTATCTTACTCTCTCAAACTGTGCACTACCTGGGATCCCAAACCGGAGGGGCTCCCAGAGTGCACTGATTCCCAACTCATACCACCTGTGCTCTGCTCGAGTAATTAGGAAGGGTGGGGAGGAGATTGAGCCAGGATAGACTCAGCTGGACCACATGGACCCCTTCGAAAAACACCCACCTGGGCCTGGGAAAAATAAGAATCCAACTTGAGACCAGTGGCCACAGGAAACAGTTCATCAGCTTCATCATTTTTTTCTGCACAAAAAGCTCTTTTAAGAGTGTGAATGGGGGCTTTATATAGTAAGTTCTGATCCACAGGCTAATAAATATGTGAAATGGCCTCTCAGACCAGGTTCCTGCAGCCTGGACACTGAGGTCATTCAAGAAACAATTAGATGCCATCTGGAGAGAGCTGGGACTCAAAGGAAATTGCCTCCAAGGGCCAAACAGCATGTTCTCATTCCCAGGGTCTGACACATCCTTATCTTCATTCACATAAAGGCCGGGATGGAGCTGGGCCAGCTAATCCACGCTGGGAGCACAGAGTGAGCAAATGCTGCTGCAATTAATAAAAGCTTAAGGAGCAAGAGAATGCTCATTTTCAGCCTGCACCAAGTAAATTTATCCCTTAAACGAATTTATCCTTTGACTACACTTTCACATCCAAGCAGAGCATCTTTGCCATAAACCAGGCCTTGGTCTCACCAAGCTTTGGATTTTCACAGTTTTAACACAGAGCAATTAGAGCAGATCAGTACAGCACACCATTAGCGGTGGCTCAGTTATGTGATACAGAGTCAGTCGTTCCTGGAGCTCCACGATCCACTTGATTGTAAGGAACAGGCCCACAACTGGGAACCCTTACTTCTAGGATCGATTCTCAATTTTTTCTTATTTTTGAATGAAAATTTAATGTCTTTTCTATCTGAATAATCAGTCTCTTTAACTATAAATGCAATTTTTGGGCAAGCAGGGTTTCAAAATAAACTTAGAGTAGAGGAAAAAAAAAAAATGGATTTAGGTAGCAGGAGAGGATGATTTGTGTCTTAAGTGTTTCTGTACCTGTTAGGCTTTTAAGTAGCAGGAGACCCTCCGGTATGGCAGTGTGAGAAGTGTACTCCTCAGGCCCACGGCTGTCTTTCAAGGAGTCCAAGAGGTCAAAACTTACTTTTGCAATATGGAAATTTTTTTTTTTTTGCCTGTTTCACTGGGTTGACATTTTCAGTGCTAGCACAAAAGCAATGATGGGTTAACTCCTGGTGCCTTAGAACAAAGCAAGGCAGAGGCACCAAAACATCCAGTGGTCACTGCACTCGTGACCCCCACAGCATGTAAGAAAAATTAGCCAGGTCCACCCAGGAAGTCCTCCATGAAGCAGTGAGAAGTATTCACTTCATTAAATCTCAGCCCCGGAGTACACGTCTCTTTAACATTCTGTGTGATGTAACGGGAAGCACACAGAAAGCACTTCTGCTGCAGACGCAAGCACTGTGGCTGTCTGAAGGAAAAGCAATCGTGCGATTGAATCGGGAGCTGAACTAGCTGCTTTTCCCTGGAGTACCATTTTCACTTCAAAGAATGTCTGACAAACTCGGTTATTCAGACTTGGGTACTTATTTGGCAGCCATTTTCTGAAAAATGAACAAACTGAGCCTGTTACTTCAAGGAAAACAACTGACAGTATTTGTTGCCAATGATAAAATGTAAGCTTTCAAGTGAAAATTAGAATTTGGGAAAACCTGTATTTGCCACCATGTGTTTGACAGCTTTCCAATACTTTAATGACTTTTCTGATGAGATCAGCGGGCACATTAATGAATGTGGGTTTTGATATTATATAGTGAAATATATTAGCATTTGCAAGTAACTCAATCATAAAAATTCTATTAGAGAAAATTTGGAAACTGAGAGAAAACAACAAACCAAAAAATCCCTCTTAGTTGCCAGGAAGTTTCATTTTGACCTAGTATGTGACTCTTAATCATTCTACTCCTAGGTTTTTATCTTAGGAAAACTCTTGCACAAATGCACACCAAGCCCTCTCAGCTGATGGCAGCCCCACTTCCTGTACATGCTAGACTCCTCTTTCCTCCCACCTCAGGTCCAATCCACTGGGAAACCCTGACAGCTCTACCTTTGCAGCACACACCTGGAATCCCCCTTCTTCACCACCTCCACTGCCAGCACAGGTCCAAACTTACCAACACCTCTCACCTGGACAATCGCAGTGGCCTCCCACTGGTCTCCCTGCTTCCACCCTGTCCCCAGTGAACCTGAGACAGCTCCCCACCTCACTCCATAAAAAGCAAAGTCCTTACTCTGACATATAGGCCCTATGCAATCTGCCTTATCCACTGCCGTCGTTACCCTCACACACCTCCTACCACTCCAACATCAGCTCAAGTTCACTCCCTCCAGTCCTCTGGCCTCCTCGTTCCTCAATCGAAGAATTGGGCTCTGGTTTCACAGCCTTGCCCTTGCTACTTCCTCTTCCCCTTAGACATCACAGTTGACTTGCTCTTCCACTTCCTGGCCACCCATCTGAAATTTTATATCCCCTTACCCCAACATTTCATATGGTTCATCATATTTCCCTGATGAATCAGCTCTGCTTGTCACTTATCATTTGCTATCAAGATTGACTCGGCTGTCTTTCTTATTGTCTTCCCACTCATCCACCCTCACAATATAAACTCCACGGGGGTAGAGGCATTTCTTTGTTCACTGCTGTATACTCAGCCCCTAGAACATTGACTAGTACATGGTAGATAATAAATATTTGTTCAATGACTACATACTTACTGCAAAACCGTTTTGAACAGCAGAACATTAGAAAAACCCAAATGGCACCAGGGAAATGGTTAAATAGAACTGTATTTCATACAATGGAATATTGGAGACCCATTCAAAAGAAGGAGGTAAATCCACATGTTTAACAGGGAATGATGTCTAATGAAAAAAGCAATAGGGTGGATGGATACTATTTTGGCCATAACTGAATAAAATTCTTCTCTTAATTTGATCATCCTCAAGAACACCTGAAGCTTCCTCACTCTTTTCCCACTCAAGAAATACGGAGTATCTACTGCTTCCCCCAAGCTCTTCCTGCTGCCCTCTCTTGCTCCGTCTGCCTGGCACACACCATCCCTCAGATGTGGGGTCTTCCCCACGAGCTGCAAACATGTTGATATCCGTCTTCTGCCTCACCTAACACCAGCTTCCTTTCTGCCAACCTACCAGTTTTTTCAGTTATCAAATCACAACTCAAATACAAGTTCTTCTAAGAATACTTCTTGGTTGCCACAGGTAAATATTCAAGTCAAATGCCAAGTCCATACTTCAAAATCTACATACAGCATCATAGCATTTTAGTTCTTTAAAAACATTAGACAATTCTAATAGCAAAATGCCTTGACAATTTTAATCTGCCTTATATGAAGCCAATCAAAACAACCTGTCTATTTATGTGTTGTAAACACAACCCTTCTTTTGGAAGTTGGATATAATGCATTTAAAAACACCCAGAGTATTTAGAAATGGAACTGTATGTAGCCAACGCTGCACTGTTGTGACATTTGATTACCACTAGAGGACAGAGTTTAACAGCAAACGATTCCAAAGCTCAAAATCATGGCCACCCATTTTGGTGTTACTGGGTCCCTACAGTTGGTAACAAGATTGCCTAAGGAGTAGATAGGTCTGACCCATAGAGGTTGCCGAAACTACACTTGTAAAAGCTGTATATATCTCTGCCCGAATATGTGAGTATGGAAGGTGACAACAGTGATCCCACAATTTTTATCCTGTAGCAGGTTGGCAAGAGAAGGCTGACTGAGGTTAAGTTTAGGAACCTCCTTGCAGTCTTGAAATAAAAACATTGAAGAATTTCTGGAAAATTTTTAGAGATGTCAGTGTTACTTGCTTTGGGAGATGGAACAATCTTTAGAACAACCTCATTCCCCTGTCCCTCAATTTAAAAGCACTTTGCTTCTGGTTGTATGCGGTTAGTCGCTAAATATTTATGAAAAGGTCCTTGCCCTCAGAACTCACTTTCTAGTGAGGAGTTTTGTTTTTTTTTTTAAATAAACAAAATCTGGGACAAGTGCTACGAGTATAACACACAGAATACTGAGATAGTGACTGGGGGCTGCTTTCAGAGGGAAGCCAGGGAAGGTCTTTCAGAGGCTGTAAAATCCGAGTCAAGATGAACCAGCCACACAGACAACTGGAGTAATAGTTACTAAACCTGAATTTACTGAGTGCTAACTATATGCCAGGCGCTGTGCTAAGAACTTTATATGTACTAACTCATTTAATTCCCAAATTCTCCCATTTACTCTTAAGGAAATCGAGCTCCAAAGAATTTTAGAAACTTGTAAAGGTCAAACAACCAAGAAATGGCTAAGATATAGGGCTTTGGATCTGTGTTAGTTTCCTAGGACTGCTGTGACCAACCACTACAAACTTGGTGATTTTAAAACAGAAGTTTTAAAACAGAAGTCCTGGAGGCTAGAAGTTGAAATTGTCAGCAGGGCCGTGAATCGTTATAAAGGCTGCAGGAGAGGGTCCTTCCTTGCCTCTTCCTAGCTTCTGGTGACTGCTGGCAATCTCTGGCATTCTCTGGCTTGTAGACTCATCCCTCTAATCCCTGCCTCTGTTGTCACATGGCGCTCTCCCTGTGTGTCTGTGACTCTGTGTCCAAATTCCCTTCTTCTTCTAAAGATACCAGTAACTGGATTAGGGCCCATCCTAATCCCTTATGACCTTATTCTAATTTGATTATATCTGCAAAGACTCTTTCCAGTAAGGTTACATCCACAGGTACCAGGGGTTAGGACTTCAACATATCTTTTTGGAAGACACAATTCAGCCCACAACAGCATGCTAGCCCCCTAGAGTCAATTCTTGCTTGCCTATTAGTCTCCCAGTCTCTCCCAGTCTCTTTGACACCTCCCACTCTCCCAGTCTCTTTGACACTTCTTAAATAGTTTGGGGTCTTAGAAAAATCTTCTTCCTTGAGCCAGGAAGGACAGTGCCTCAACTTCAAGGCTAATGCCTGCAGCATAGAATACCAATTCACACAGAATGTGAATCTGGCCTTATTTCCACTCACTATGCTAGACCAGGAGCCTTCAAGCACTTCCAGAGGGCAGCTCCAGGGTTTGACCTTGTCTCAAACCATCAAGTTCAGAAGGCCCAGGGAGAATTCACTTCTGACTTGAGACACGAAGTCATCTCAAGCTGCACTGGCAGAGCAATGTCTAATCTGAGGAGTTATCCAGACAAGTCCCAGGCAGGAACAGTGGAGGTTCTGTCCCACATACCTATTCATCTAACAGAGTGGAAGATGCCAGAAATAGGCAGCAGAGAGATGCTGCTCAGGGCCTGAAAGTCCACCCCTAGAAGATGCTGAGATACACCCAAATTCTGTATAATGGTGAAACAGCCATGTCTCTGTCTCAGTTCGGAAAACGTGTATAAGGACTCACTGCTTTGTCATTAGGCAAGATAAAAGTGATGTCAGAGATGCAAGGTTGCATCATAGAAGTGCCAGCATGACAAGACAGAATTTTTTGTTGAAGGCCTGCTATATATAATATTTTGGGGGAGGCAAAACAGGAATAGTGTAGGTGCAAACAGTCTAGAGCAGAGGACGAGAGGTCAGCAAATCTTTTCTGTAAAGGGTTCTTATTAGGCTTTGTGGGCTGTACTATCACAACTACAGACAGTCCCAATTTAACAATGGTTCAATTTATGATTTTTGGACTTTATGATGGTGCACAAATGATACTCATTCAGTAGAAACTTACTTTGAATGTTGAATTTTGACCTTTTCCTGGGCTAGTGATATGCAGAATGATACTCTCTTGTGATACTGGACAGCTAGCTAGTAGGGGTTAGGACTTCAACATTTCTCTTTGGGGAACACAATTCAACCCGCAGCAGTATCCCAGCACCCACTCCAAAATACACAACTGTTCTGCTCAGAAAAACCTGAGCCGTAGCCCCCAGCCGGACCCCAATCACAAAGGTAAACAACAGGTACCGCAGAGTGTGCTATGTGGCCACATGATTCTGCCCACCTGTGAGCTAATGGAACTGTTCCGAGCATGTTGTAAGGTGGGCTGGGCTAAGCTGTGAAGTTCAGTAGGTTAGACGCATTAAATGCATTTTCAACTTACGATGTGTGTATTGGGGTGTAACCCCATGGTAAGCGGAGGAACATTGGTACTCAACCTCACCATTATAGTGTGCAAACGGCCATAGGCAATACATAAACAAATTGGCATGGCTGTGTTCCAATGAAATTTCATGCACAATGAAATCTAAATTTTACACAATTTGCCACTATTATTTTAACTTTTTAAAAACCATTTTAAAATATACAATCCATGTTTAGCATGTGGCCATATAAAAACAGGCAGTGGGCAAGATTTAGTCTTGATCTATAGTTTTTTGACCCCCTTGTCTAAAAATATCCTCAAATGCTCATGAATTAATATAATGTCATCGTGGTAGCAAGATTTCCAAATGGAAATCTCCTTTCCTAAAATATTTGCTGGCTTCTGGCAAGATGCCAGGCACTAGTGTGGACCCTGGAATTGCCCCTGGCTTCCTCTCTCTCACCTGCACCATTTAAGTTCTGCCAGGATCTGTCACTTCCCTAATGAAATGAGTCTAATTCTATCTCTAAGAGGCCTCAACCACTTGGCCTGACTTTCCATTCCCACTGCCACTATCTTAGCTTAGGCTCTTGATAAGGCTCTCCTCCTAGTCTGACTTTACCAAACAATTAGGAACACACAGTATACGCTCAAAAATATCTGTTAAATGAGCCAATGTAGTAAAAATCTATAGGCTCAGCACTTGCTCCATCTAATCAGGGATCTGGCTATCTTGAAGCAGAAAACTTCCCTTACTGAGGTAGCAGTACTTAAGGGCTAAAATATTAGGTTTTAGCTTGCTTTTTATAATAAAATCAAACTTATTGAGTATAATTTGCATTCAGTTAAGAGTCACCAATTTTAGTACAATTTTATGAGTTTTGACAAATACCCACAGTCAGGTAACTACCACCCCAATCAAGGTATTTCTATTTCTGTCACTTGAAAAGTTTCTTTGTGCAGCTGACCTCTGACCCCTTTTCAATCATTATTTTCTGTCACTGTAAGTTTTGCCTTTTCCAGAATATAAACGTAATTATAGAGTATGTATATGTAGCCTTTTGAGACTGTATACTTTTTAAGTTTTTTGCTGTTGTTGAGACAGAGTCTCACTCTGTCACCCTGGCTAGAGTGCAGTGGCGTCATCATAACTCACTGCAACCTCAAACTCCTGGGCTCCAACAATCCTCCTGCCTCGGCCTCCCAAGTAGCTGGGACTATAGGCATGTGCCATGATGCCCAGCTAATTTTTCTGTTTTTAGTAAAGATGGGGTATCGCTCTTGCTGAGACTGGTCTCAAACTCCTGACCTCAAGTGATCCTCCTGCTTTGGCCTCCCAGAGTGCTAGGATTACAGGCGTGAGCCCCAGCCCCAGCTGAGACTGTCTACTTTCACTCAGCGTAATGTATGTGAGATTCATCCATGTTTTGTGAGTATCAATAGTCTATTCCCTTTTACGGCTGAATAGTATGCCATCGTATGGGTGTACTACAGTTAGCTCACCAGGTGAAGGACATTTGGGTTGCTTCCAGTTTTTCTCAGTTATGAATAACATCATTATGAACACGTACATATAGACTTTCATATGTACATGTGTTTTCATGATAAGGTTTTATTTTATAGCAGTGGCCACATTTCCATAGACCTGAAGGATAAGATTTCACTGAATGAGGAACTGGCCTCCACCCCGTTCTTCCGTCTCCCCACCCTGCCTCAGCATTTTTCAAAAATCGCAGTGACACTAAGCCTTCCAAGAATACTGCAGAGAACGTTTTGGGGCACAGTGGGAGAAGCTGGACGGGAGCTCTCTGTCGTTCCCCTGCACGGGGGCCCCAGAGCGGCTAGGGCTGCCTCACGTTCATCGCTGGCTGTGTCTGATCTCTGGTCCCACAGGGGACGGCGCTGGCTCTGCTGATGTGCACACTCAGGCAAAAACCTGCAGAGCCAGCCAATCGGCCCATTATTGGGTTCATATAGCTTGTTAAAATCTCACGGAATGTACGGCGTGCCATTGTTTTTGTAAGTCCCTTTCATGACTTTGTGAGCTGGCTAATTCAGAGCAGAGCTGGCCTGTTTTCCTGCTGGAAGAAAAGGCTTTCCCCAAAGACAGCTATTTAACCGTGACCATGGCCGCAGCCATCTCGAGCACAAAGGGGAGCTGAAGCCACACCGCCCCTTCTCCAGCCAGGGTCTCAACAGCCAGGGAACTTTCTGGTGCTGGAATTCACATAATCACTCCTCGTTTCATCTGCTGGGTGACCTAATGAATCCCCAGAGACTGCCCAGTCTGTAAAATCAGTAGACCCAGAAGACCCTTTGAGAAGGAGCATTTTCGGAGCATTGACCCCACAGAGGGCTGCCATCTAAGTCTCTCCGGGCCCTTCTGCACTCAGAAAGGAGAAGTGGCAGGGCTGTGGTCCCTACGCAGGATGTCAGTCCAGCACAGCCAGCTCAGAGACTGTAAGTCATTTCATTAAAGCTCACAGTGGGTCTAACAAGAATCGACCAAGGCTAACTACAAAAGAAAGAGGATATTTGTTCGCTAGGAACCTGGCCAGGAACAAAAGGCTGCATTCTACCCTGACACTTCCTCACCGCGGCCGCCTGGAGAGCAGCCTTTGTCCACAGGCTGCAGTGTGCTGCCTACAGCCAGCCCTCCATAAAAAGCACTTGCCTGCTCACGACCAATTTGAAAAAACAGGCATTTTCACTTTTCTACTTTGCTACATATTCCAATTTATCTTTTTAAAGGACAATTTGTTTTAAATGGAAAATCTATAATAAACATTTCTTCTAAAAGAAAAATCACTCAGCTCTGTCCCAGCCAATCACTTCCTCCCCTAAAAAAAGACACCCTCAGAAAAGAGACTCTTTACTAAAATAACTGTAGGGCTTAAAGTAACCAGTCTTCAGCCTAAATGGAAGATGGTATAAAGGGGAAGGAGACTGGCAACAATATAAATTTATAAAATTTAGTGCAAGGGCTGGGGGCAACTCCTGAAGCTTAAAGAAGTAGCTCCAGGGGAAAAAAATGAAAAGAATGATAAATGAGTGAAAATAAAAGCAGATTTCATAGTTTCAAAAGGGATTATAAAAGTGAGACATAATGGATCACAAAAGAACTGCAGTGCAGGATTGTTGGGGGTAAATTATTTTCTGTCATGTCCTTGATCTTGATGCCTGAGACACAACATGAAATGCTACCCTTGTTCCAATCAATATGGCAATTTTATGATCAAGAGTGATAGTATAATTAAGAACTCCTTACTACTTCCTAAAATATCTTCCCCTCCAGCCTATTACAGGCATAGAAAATCCTGAAAATGTTCAGCTAAAGGGAACATTAGTCCACCCCAAGGTTTTCTAGTTGTGGGAAAGAGGGAACCGATAGAGAGGTGGCAAGTCTAAGGTCACGCTGCTAATTAGAACCAGCGTGTGGACACAGCTCTCCTCCTTGGGGGATTTTCAGGGGTAGGCAACTTCAAGTGTCTGCTGGAATGCTATCTGGGAAGGGTAACACGCTGAGCCACTACCATTTCTTAACATTTCAGCACAACTTATTTTAGCAAATTTTCTGAGCAATTACTTGAAACAGGTCTAACAAACTGGACACGGAGTAAATACATTTTAATGGGGGTAAAAATATGACCAAACGCAACGGGAGCAGTAAGTAGTTAGAGCAGTACAGAAGACAAAACTCTATTTCACAGTTTTGCCTAAGGTTATTGGCTCTAAAAACTATTTCCTCCTATTAAAAAAATGTTGGTTTTATCTAGGGTAAGGCATGCTAGGTACGCAGAGGAAAATTCCAAAGCTGTACACCACTAACCGAAGTTACTATGTGGTAAGCAGCAGGAGGAAGGTGGAAGTTTCCAGCTTTCCAATCTGGAAGAAATAGTCCTTCAGATACAGTGACAGAGAATCAATTACATCTGACTACAAAAATAGACCTTATGATTATACAAAGGAGTTAAAAACAGAACCTCAAGACGAGCACATTTTGAGCTACTGTGGACAAAAAAAAAAAAAAAAACTGTGAGAGAGGAGAGGTCTAGGAAAACAAGTAAACAGTAGGGGGAAAAAAAACCTCTCCTTTCGAAGTGCCACAATTAAAAGAGACAGAAACAGCGAGGAGTAAGATCCCCAAATCCCTGAGCTACTTTGGGTCTGCTATTTATTTTCCTATCACATAGAATTGAGGCTTTAGGGTCTTGGTGCTGTTGTGGGGCCCAGCAGGAGGCCAGCCTGCTGGACAAGGTGAAAGCAGCCCCGGGCTTCCCAGCCATGCACATTTCCCTCCATTCCTCACTCCAAGTACTGCTGGTAGCTAAGCAACCAGAAACCAGTCCCCTTGCAGGCTGTATTAATGTGCTGCAGCACAAATGATACAGGACGGCGAGCTAGGAGGACACAGAATACAAACGGGGTGGAATGCAATTTTGGAGTCTTTCTCCACCCAGCTCTCTCCTGCTATGACACTGAAGTCCCATCCTTATAGGTCAGTCAGCCTCAGTGCCCTGACTCCCCCAGACCCCAGGATGCGGGAGGCAGTCCCAGACCTCACTCTTCCATCTGGGTGCAGGGAAATGGGGGTGTGTGGAATGGCTGGAAAGTCTCCCAGTGGGGAGGAGAGCAGCACTTAAAGACATAGAGGGAGGCCTGGGACTGGAGCTATGTCAGGCCTTGGACTGCTGTCCACAGCTGGGTGCTTCTGGGGGCCCAGACAGGAGACTCAGGCAGGGATCAGATTGCTCCCCATTCTGGGGTCACAATGAAACCCTAAAAATTTGACATTTTGACTTTTGTTTTTTGGCCAATGAATCTGACCCTACCAGAAGGGCCCTTCATGATACAACATTCTTCACATAGAATTTCTACTTTTTCCAAGCCAAGAGGCATTAAGAGCACCAGAGGATTGTGGGGAAGAAATATCTCAAAGTCAAGGGGGCCAAACTGTACCCCACTTTATCTAGAACTCTCTCTACTGGTTCTACTGGTGCTTTTCCCTCTCCCATCCATCCTCTGGTCTAAAGAGGGAAGAAAGGCCAAAACTCTGGGGGAAGGTACAGGCACACAAAACTGTGACCAGCCTAAATACTCTGAAACTGGGGTGCTGCCCTTGTAATAGCGAAGATGGAATGTGGCGCCTAAGGAGGTAAGCTCTTAAAAACCTAACTCATGCCACAATTCCTCCTAAAAGGTAATAATATATGTTATTATAAATCCAAGAAACTAAGTGTGATAATCAGACTTCTCTCTTCTGTAGGAGGATTTCAGTTCTCAAAAATAAAATAAAATAAATATACACACCCCAAAAATAGAAGGCGGGGCAGGGGGACCGAGGGAAGAAGTGAAAAGTATCTTACCTTTCGGCTCAGAAGGCAAATATACTTTAGAAGGATTGAATATTTAGAGCATTGACTGCCAGCCCCTCTGGAAAGCAACACATTACTACTTGGTCCCAGATTAGCCACCGAGCATGAGGGTGGCTGATGGAAAGGAGAGGACAGCTCAGGAAATCTCAGGGGACTTCAGTCCTCTACCGAAGGTAAACACAGGTCCATAAGTCCTCATCTACCATTCCAAAATCCAGAAAACTCTGAAAACTAACATTTAAATCTAATTTGGTGGCAGAATGTACTGTGAACTACATAAAATCATTTGTCATCCATTTATCCCTCCTACTGTGAATATTCATGCTACTGTGGAAATGTTTGATGATGGGGTGCTGACCCTAGACCTCTTTGGGATTATTACATACATGCATCATATTACCTTTCTTAGAAAAGACTCTGAATTTTAAAACACATCTGGCTCTGAGGGACAGATAAAGGGAAAAAAGACTGTAGTCCTGCAATGGGATGACGTGAGACCTATACCAAACTTACCAACAGCTTGAGAGAGTCAAACTTCCTCCTGGTTGTTTCAGACAACTAGCCAGCTTTCCATACAAACCCAGCTACAGCTTTTTTGGCAACACTGTATTAGAAAGGGGCACTCTATTACGCTAGGTCATGACTATATGTTAAATCCTGGTTTCCTACCTTCACGTATTCCAGAGTTGGGTCCATGGGATGTGGATCCCTGAAAAGAGAAAATGTAAATATAAGAACAATTGGGAATAACACATTCTTACATTAAGTAAAATGTTATTTTTACTTCACCAACATTATTTCACCCTATTCATTTAAGTTATTAGGCTGGGCCCCAGGGAGACATGGATTTGTTTCGTGGTAGGTGGTGGGTGGGAGAAACCACTGTGATATCAGTCCAGAAGCTCCACATGCTTCCCTGTCAAATTCAGGCCCCAGAATGTTAGACTATTTATGTGTAGGATTCTGGATTTACTCGTGCATAAAAACGGAAAGTCGGAAGCAAAGAGCGTGGAGGGCAGAGGTGGGAGGCAAGCAGGACTGGATGTCGGAACATGTGGCACTTTCAAGCACTGGTGGGGCCTAGGTTAATTCCCCAAACGGTCCCCACCAGGCAGTGGTGTCCAGCCCACCCTGACAGGAAGAAAACAGAGGCTCAGGTGGGCAGAGCCGCTGCCCAAGGTCCCACAGCAGCGCCTGGGTGAGGGTGGGAGTGGAGCCTTTCTCTCTCTCACTGCTGGTTCTGTTACCCACCTGCTCCTGAGGAATTCATCCTAATTTTCTTTGTCCCCCAGTGTTTTTAGGCTATTATGCCTAACATAATAATGCATCAGGATTAACTAGACAATTAAAAGTAAACACCAGTGGGTGGCACTGGGGAGGGCGACTTATTAGGAAAGGGAAAGATCTGACTAAGGCAAAAGGAGCAGAAGGGGGACAGGAAAGCTAAAGTTTTCAAGGCTTGCAAGGTTATAGTGAGGTACCCCCCACCCTGACTATGAAAAGACAGCCACCTCGAGAGACTTAAACCTCGAAAAACCAACACATTCCCACAGAGAGATGCAATCATTTAAAAAGGACAGGATGTCTCCAAAGACAGCAAGGCTGGTGTCTCCTCTGAAGGGGTTTCCTTGGCGTATCTAGGGATAGACCACGCCCATCAGAAGGCAGGGGACCCCGCTGGCCAGCAGTCACCTCCGCAGGGCGTGGGCCGCTTCTCCGGCTTTGGCGACAGCGGCCAGAGATGGGAGACTACAGCACTCTTGCACAAGAACAGGGAGGCCACAAGCAGTCCTGACCCCGCAGATCAGGGACACAACCCATCCCATGACGGAAATGGATCCAAACCAGAAGCCATCCTCGGATGGGTCTGTCCACGCAGGGCTGTGCACAGGGCGCATGCGCAGAGGCGGGCTGCCGTCCAAGACTCGCCTCTGCAGACGGATTGGGTTGTGAAAAGAATCCCTTTGTAGAGGTCAAAGGATTGGAGAGGAGCTTAAGCTTGCAGTCCCTGAGTGCAGGTCCCTCAAAGAGGGTTATAAATCTGTCTTTCTAAGCCTTAAACCCAGGCATACTCTTTGCCTTCAAGCTGGTGTAGGTTTCATCAGGCATCTTTTCCCAAAGCTTTAGAAAGGACTCTGTCAGCAGCAACCAGGTCACCCTCCTTTCGAGGACTTTGTAGCGTCAGTGCCATGCTCACCCCCTCGTGTGCACAGACTGATGTCATCGGGCTTTGAGACCGTGGAACCATCCTGCTAGTGACTCAAAACTTTGCCAGCAGCATTTTGGCTGTGCTTCCCCTTTAAGTTCTTAAACCCCTGCTTTTCTACTGAATTAACATTTTAGGCTTATGGGCATTGATTGGCCCAGTGGTCTGACCCTGGCAGTACAGAAAAATGTTAGAACCACTGAAATGCTGTTTTTCATCTTCATGTTTCTATTTTTACGTGCATCTTAAAATGTACTTTATACGCATATATATATATACGTCTTAACACATGGATATATATAGGTACATACTTCCAAATTGAAGGTTCTCAAACCTTTTGATCTCAGGATCCCTTTAACGCTCTAAATCATTAAGGACCCCAAAGAGCTTTTGTTTATGCGGGTTATCTCTACTGAGTATTGACATTAGAAATTAAAACTGAGAAATTTTCAAGATATTAATTATATTTTAAAAAACCATTTACATGTTGTATAAACATGTAATGAAAATACATGTTTATACAACATGTTTTTCATGACAAAAATAGATATTTTCATTGAAATTTCACAAACATTTAGTGAGAAGAGTGACATTGTTTTACATTTTAAAAAATCTTTTTAATGTCTATCTTAGTGGAAGACCACTGAATTCTCATCTCATATCTACTTCTGCATTCAATATGTTGTGTGATATGTCCTGGCTGAAATAAATGAAAAAATCCATCCTCACGCAGATACGCAATTGGAAAAGAAAAGGGTATTTGAATAAACTTTCAGATAATTATCGATATTCTTCTTTGATATCATATCAAAAGTTGACAAGTGATAGTTTCTGAAATGTTAGTTGTAATATAGAATCTGAAACTTATTTTTCACTCTTTTGTGTATATCTTGCAATTTGAATGAACATTTATCCACGTTTGATTCTGTAATCAGTATTCTGGAAAATATCGGTTTAATGACTTATGCAGATCTTCCAAATTTTGACCCATTTCAATATAATATTAAAAAAAACTCACATTTGTTAATATTATCACTGATCTCATCAGGGAAGTTATTAGGTCCAGCATCCTTCAGTATCCATGTGGGATTGGTTCTAGGACCCCCTTCTCTGCCCCCACCCCAAAGATAGCAAAAATCCATGGATGCTCAAGTCCCATATATAAAATGGTGTGGTATTTGCATATAATGTACCCACATCCTCCCATATATTATACTTGAAGTCATCTTTAGATTACTTATAATACCTGATACAATGTAAATGCTATGTAAACAGTTGTTATATTGTTTAGGAAATAATGACAAGAAAAAAGTCTGTACATTGTTTAGTACAGACAAAACCATCCTTTTTTTCCCCCCATTTTCAATCTTCAGTTGATCAAATCCATGGATGAGGAGCCCAGTTACAGAAGGCTGACTGTATGAGGAACTATCAAGTTCACAGTGAAAGATCCAAGTTTTTCAAAACTCTAATTTTCACTTAAAAACTTGGATTTTTTTCATTGGCAATTAACACTGTCAATTATTTTCCTAGAGCTTCATTTAATTCATTTTTGGGAAAACATCTATCAAATACCAATACCATATAGCCATGATTTGTGATTTTAACTCTCTTTTTTAAGGCAGGCCACATGTCATTATTTTAGTAATTTTGTTTACAATTGTGCCTAGGATCTTTTGCCTTAACCACCAGATTTGGTTGTAAAATTCTTTTCGTTTTACCTTTTGAAAGCTGAAATGTTCCTCTCCCCCTTTCTCGAGAAATATCTATGAAAACTTGCCACACTCCCAGAGCTAGCTCTCTCAGCTCTCTTAGGGAGCAGGTGGGATAACAAAATGCTGTGCCTCGTTATTCCTGAGGTAGCACTGGCTGCAGTCAGCAATGTCCCCATGCACAGATGGGGTCACCTGGAGGCAGGTGGCCTATGCTCTCCCCACAGCCTTGCTGTCTCAGAACAACCTCTTAATTGTATTTTTCTTTTATTCTTTAATTTTTCCTTTCTGGTTCCCTGAGTCAGGGTTGGGAAGACAACTTTGAAAGACAAGGTGTTTAAGAATGCTTTTTAAGCATGTAATATATCATGAAAAAAGTGGCTAGTTTAGGTTACAATCCAAGCACATAATAAGAGCTTTTCCTCCCAGATGACCATCCTACTTTGGTATGCAGAAGTATTTGATATCTACTTCTTGTTTTGTTACACAAAATATTAAAAGGATGTATATTCAAGAGTTGAGATTTAATATGATTTTTTTTTACCTTTTCATCAAAGACATTCTTAAGAGAAACTAATTTTTTTTTTTTAAAGAACTGTGAGAGCACAGAGGTGAGGTATGCAGTAACTACTAGCACAGTTTGGTGGCACTGCTTTGCTTTGCACTGAGGCACAGCAATTTCATCCACTATTGCTTTTGCACCATCAGTGCAAATGTTGACACAGTGAAAAAGGCAAATAACATCTCAGTGTCATCATGAAAATAGTTTAGTTAGAACTTACAAATCCCCTAACAGGGTCTCAGGGACTCCCAGGGGTCTATAGATCATATTTTGAAAGCCACTGTTCTAAATAAATAAATAAACATACGTTAGCTGTAAGCTTGAATATTTTTACCAAAAAAAATGTGCAATCAATGGATATCATACCAAAGGCTCAGGCTACAGAGGCAAAAATATAATAAATGGGACTACATCAAACTAAAAAGCTTCTGCACAGCAAAGGAAACAATCAACAAAGTGGAATGGTAGCCTACGGACCCCACATTATATAAGGAGTTACAATATCTAAAATGTATTAAGAACTTATACAACTCAATAGCAGAAAAACAAACAATCCAATTAAAAATGGGCAAAAGCTCTAAACAGATAGTTCTTCAAACAAGACATAAAATAGGCAACAGGTCTGTGAAAAGGTGGTCAACATCCTTAATCATGAGGAAAATGCAAATGAAAACCACTGTGAGATGTTAACTCGCACCTGTTAGGATGGCTATTATTAAAAATCAAAAGAAAACAAACGTTTGTGAGGGTATGAAGAAAAGGGAACCCTTGGTCACTGTTAGTGGGAATGTAGATTGGTACAGCCATTAGGGAAAACAGTAAAGTGGTTTCTAAAGATCCCAGATGAACAGAACTACCTTATGACCCAAAGGAGATGAAATCATCACCTTGTAAAGATATCTGCACTCTCACGCTCACTGCAGCCTTATTCACAATAGCCAAGATATGGCAACAACTAAGCGTCCATTGATGGACCAGTGGATACAGAACTGTGGTGAAGCCAAGACTCTGGAGATCCCCTTCCCCAAAGTGTCTATCATTTTTCTTCACCTCTCACTGATTACTAGTCTGCTGACAACAGGGGGTACAGTAATTGACACACGTTTGCTCTTTGTCCTTCAAAATCTTCCCCATTCTTGCATGATTCAACACATCTGCAGCATTTATCATTTCCTTACCACCTTGAACTTGTTCTCACTACTTTCAACACCTGTGATATGTATCACACAATACCTACTACACCCAAAGGAGTCTGTTAGTGTCCTTAGGATTTTTTAAAACCAAGCACAAACTCAGTAACTACCATGGAAGGCAACATGGTAATGACTTAGACCAAAACAATCACCAAACTCTCTGGTGGAGCCAGGGACAGCTTTGTCCTGCTACCTAGCAACTTTCTAAGTGAAAGGGCTTTGATGTTTCTCATTCTAAATTTAATGAACTGGCATTTTAATTAAGCGCAGTAAAGGACCCCAGATGAATGACTTAAAAGTATAATCTACAAGTACCATGGCAGAACAATGCTTGTTTTCCAGAAGCCAAGAATTCATGTGTTTAAAATAAATGACTTCTTTCTAAAGTTGCACTATCCAATATGATAGTCACTAGTCACAGTGACTATTTAAATTAAAGCTAAAGAAAATTAAAAATTCAGTTCCTAAGTTGCACTAATCGCACTGCAAGTGTTCAATAGCCACATGTGGCTAGCAGCTATCATATTGCATGATTCAATGGCAGAACATTTCCAACATTGCAAAAAGTTCTATTGGACAGTGATGTTTTAGAGAAAACAATTCTAAATAGAAGATTATTCTGCTTCCACAAAGACTCTCACTTTGCTACTCTTCATTATGATTAGTGAACAAAGTACCAAAGGAGATTTGAGGCGCTCTCACATACAGGGTTGCCCTAAACAATCGCATCAGAGGCCAAGCAGTATGACAAAGTTGCCATATATTATTGTCTTCAAATGTATCTTTTCTTTTTCACTTGAAACTCTGAAATATTTCAATGCCAGTGGACTATTGCTATATGTGAAAAGTAACACGCGTCATTCAAACATTGCATTGGATGAATGATTCAAATCCAATAAAATCATACAAAAAGCCACCCAAAGCCATTCGCTTAAAGTGTCTGCAATAACAGTAATGGTTTTGAGGTTAGGGTTTCAGTTCTGCTTTAGTAGGAGGCACAGTGGGATGGAGGAGAGAGGTGTTATGCTTACAATTAAATGGTTTGAACTTGATCGCTCTCCAGAAGCTACCCCTGATAAGTGGAGGTTGCACATTAAAAAATGAAAAGGTGACAGACTAAATGTGTCCTAAAAAAAAAAAAAGAAAGAAAAGGGATGGTCATTTTAATGAGGCTTGACTGAAGTTCTCCAAGAGAACTCAAAAGGAGACTTAAAAACTAAGGTCTTAAATGGAAGAGAGAAATATAATTTAAAAAAGAAGGAAGAAAACAATTTTCTGTTAATTGGCCAAAGAGGTTTGGGGTTTGTTTTCCCAGCTCTCTCTCCTATAAACCATCAGTGAGTGCCTGCTTAGATTTCTGTACTACTTGTGATTAAAACGTCCTAATTCATAAAAGTACTTCCAGTGTCCTGATAGCGGAGCTGAGGACCAGCTATTTGGAAATCCCAAATTACATAAGAAGCCCCGTTTTCCTTTCCTCCCTGAGAAGGTCAGCTGTCGCCCCAGCCCAGCCAAGACTGCCTCTCCCAGCAGGGCTCTCGGTCCAACCTCCTCCAGGAAGCCCTCCCTGAGGAAACCTCAGAGGGCAAGCAACACCATCCCTGGCCCCAATGAACCAGGCAGAAAAAAATTAAGGAGCATAAGAAAAATATAATAACCAGAGTGAGAAGACTGAGAACAAGAACAGCCAACTGCTGGAGGCCAAGGGCCCTGGGCTGAGGGAGGACACAGACTGCTCGGCACCTCCTGGGTTCCCTCTCTTCTGCCAAGAGAAGTTGTTATGGTAGAGGGTCAAACAGGAGCACAGAGGAGTTCACCCTGGGTGCACAGGGGACATCTTGGGTGCATCTCTGGGTGGAGGAGCATGGCTATGGGAAGAGCACAGGCCACCTGCCTCAATGTGACCCCATTGTTGCATGGGGACACTGCTAACTACACAGCACCTGGCCTGGCCAACACTGTCATCCCACCTGCTCCCCAAGAGAGCAGGAGGTTTAACCTGAGAGAACTAGCTCAGAGAGTGCAGCGAGTTTTCATGGGCATCTCCAGAGAAAGGGAGAGGAAATATTCCAGTTTTCAAAAGGTGAATAGTATGTGACTAAAAAAAAAAAAAGTTGTGAAAGGAAAAGGATTGTACAACTAAATCTGGTGAAAACAGCAGAATCTAGGCAAAATTTTAATCAGAATGACATGTTGAGCACCTAAAAAAAAGTATTACAACCACAAATCTGACGATATTTCCTTTTGTGATATGATGAATAGATTAGTAGGTCTAAGGAATGCTACAATTAAATTATATCTGGATTTCAGCAAAGTTGTGACATTGCTATGACCTAACAATTTACAGGACCCCAAGTTATTTAGTATTCTGTAAGGCAGATTAGTTTTCAACTGAACAACCAGCATTCCTCCCAAACCTCCACCAAAAAATAAACAGCAACAATAATAAATGAACCCACTGATTGCCTGGAAAGTTCCTTATTAGCCAGAAGTGCTCCATCGAAGCTCCCATTCTATTCAGACTATTATGATACCTTAGACAAGAAGCTTGATGTACAGCGATCAAATTCACGTGACAGGCACTCTAGCCAAGGGATTGTGAGCACAGGCTATGAGCCAGACTACCAAGGTTCAAACATTGCCTCTACTACTTATTACTGTGTGAACCTGGACATAGTTTACCATGTGAACACAACCTCTCTAAGGCTCAGTTTTGTCATCTATAAAGTGGGAATAATAATAGGAATATAACATTTATATCATATGACAGTTGTGGAAACAGAATAAGGTGAAATTAATTTACCAAAATATTTAAAACAGTGCCTGGCATATAGTAAGTAATATATGGGCATATATTAAGTGCTCTAAGTGTGAGCTGTGTATTAAATAACATTAATTAGGTCTCACCCAATGCCACCCCCACCAAATAATTTAGGTAATGGGAAAAATCTAACCAGATGAAATGGAACAGGGATAAATTTTGAACTTCTAATTTAAAAATTCCATTTTTGCAAGTAGATGGGAAAGATATGAAATTTAGTGGACCAAGTTTAATTGTGAAGTAGCATGGCTATCAAAGATGCTAATGGGACCCTAGGCTATATTGACAGAAGATTAAAAACCAGAATGAGGCTGGGCCCAATTGCTCACGCCTGTAATTCCAGCACTTTGGGAGGCCAAGGCAGAAGATCACTTGAGGCCAGGAGTTGGAGACCAACCTGGACAACAGAGTGAGACCCTGTCTCTACAAAACATAGAAAAATTAGCCAGGTCTGGTGATGCATGCCTGTACTCCCAGCTATTTGGGAGGCTGAGGCAAGAGGATTGCTTGAGTCTAGGAGTTCAAGGCTGCAGTGAACTATGATGACACTATGTCACTCCAGCCTGGGGAACAGAGCTAGACTCTATTTCAAGACAAAAACAAAAACAAAACCACTTGTCAAAGCACATGTGGAATATTCACTTACATTCAGAAACATTGGATCTCCAGGACACATCCAGAAAACCAACAACCAGGATAGAGAGAAAGGGTATTGAAACCACATGACATGGGGAAGAACTGAAAGGAAGAGGAATATTTAGCCTGGGGAAGAGTAGCTTGTCATCTAACTGAATGTCATCTACTAGCTGAGGGTTTCTGCATGGAAGAAAGAGCAAATGTTCTGTTTAGACGGGCTGGGAGGGGACTCATGGGGAGGAAGATTTTAGCCCCACTTAGGGAAGTGCTTTCCAACAACTAACACCTCTTAAAAGGGAGGAACTGCCTTTGCAAGACACATGTGAAGGTCAATGGTCATTTGCTGATGGAAGGCAGGATAGCCCTCTGCCCAGCCTGTTGTAAAAAGCTGGAGTGTGAGAGCAGAGACTGTATCTGTCTTTTAAAAAACAACAAAATATTTATTGAGCACTTGCTTTGTGCCAAGGCGATTTACATAAATTGGAAGATTTCATCTTCATAATACTGTGAAGGAGGTGGAACTATGCCCAATTTGCAGACGACAAAGCAGAGGACACCCAGCTAGGAAGGTGAGAAGCTGGGGTTCAAGCCAGGTGCTTGACTAACTGCATTACACCATATGTCCAGCACAGTGACAGCAAATTGTCAGGCTCTCAGGAACACTGGTTGATGGACTCAGTTAGATGTACAGTTGCTCACTCAACACTGAGCTATGAAAAGGCACCGATAAGTTGCCAGGTAACGGTCTCCCACTCTGCCCATAATCCTACTTCCCTCCCCACCCCCTTTCATAAAAAGTGAAGCCAAGAGAAGCCATACCATGTTTTAGAAGCCAGAGTACATCTCCCAAGCCCATGTCAACACTGATTTCACTAGGCCTGTGGAAGAAATTAGCACTGGGTCCCCAGTGCTGATAACAACATGTTAGCAGGGACAAACCAGAGGCTCTCTCTGGAAGACTGAAAAAAAAAGAGGCAAACCACTTGGAGAATTTTCTGCAGCGGTATTTGGTACTTTCCACAGACTCATTCTGCTTTTCATCTAAAAGGCCTGAGAGCAGAGAAAAGAATAAAACTGAAGTCCGCTCTTGGCCCTGCCCCCAAATGAACTCTGCAAGGCCTGCTGAGGGCCTCGTTCACTCTGCCATGAGAGCGAAGGGGAATCCAAGTATTTCAGATTCTAGCTTCAGTGCTCCAAGGTGTCCCTCGTGTATCCTTATATTCTTCTCTTCCTCTTTTTTAAAGAGGCAAGGGAAGGAACATAAGGAGAGTATCATAAAACAAGTTAATGTATTACAAATCCAAAAGCTTTTAAAATCAATGCCTTGATCCAAATTAAAATTATATTTAAATGCAGAAGTGCCATGTCAGAAAGACAACTTTCTCCACGTACGAACTCCCTTCCCAGTGAGCTAGAAAACATAGCAGTTGGCCCTACAGCCCCAGTCTCTGGTCTGAAATAGAATATCCAATTATTCATACAAGACTGTGTAGCAAACAGCCCTTGAACCACAGATTTATATTCTCCAAGAGAGATCACTAGAAAACAAACAGAGGAACTTGGCAATATGAATGAAAAGGTTTTTTTAAAAAATAATTTTGTTCGACTCATGCCAATTATGATTCCTCACCCCGTGAGTCCATGCTGTGTCCATCTCTGCTTACGGTGGGGGCTGCCATGCACGCTGCCCCACTGCGGACCGGCCACGGAGAGGGCAGCAGGGTGACACTGGACTCTCGTGCTATTTTGCTTTTGAGTTTATTAAGTTTAAATGACATCACTGTGTCTGTTCTGGCTAATTCATTCTTTCCAGTGTCCCACTTTTTAAAGTTCAGAGTTTAGGAACGTTGAGTCACAGAAATAATGTATTTGCTATTGTAGTTTTGTTTCTCATCAGTAACCAGATTGATAATTTCCTCCCTCTTATCAAGACACTTGATCCATGAGTGTTTGTTATTTTGAGTTAAGAGGTTCTCCTTTAAAGCGAAATTTCACTAATATAGACCTTCCTTTTTGAGTAGTTGGAATACAGGTGGAGAAAGAAGGTCACTCTGCCTGTCTTAAATTATAGAATGTTTTAAATGAATGACTGTTTATTTCTTTAAATATTATAGAATTAATAGCTAACAGCGTTGCCAAACAAATACCCTTTTAGATATAACATAAAATGGAATGGTTTGTAATAAGATCATTAATTCACATGAAGGAGGAACGTGAGAAACTAGATGCAACCAAGAATCAGATAAAGGCTTCCCTTCAACTCCCTCACACTGGTAATTTGCAGAATTGGCACCTCCTTTGTGCTCATGGCATGGTGTCTTTATTTCAGTTCATTGTACGTTTTCTGTACATGGTCTCTCCCTTTACAAGGTGAGCTCTCCAAGAGTAATGACAGTCTACTTCACGCCCAGCATCTTCCATGGTTCTTGTATTCATCCCGCAAACCTCATCAAGCATCTACCACATGCCACATACTAGCCTAGACAACGGAAACTCAGGAACCAGAGATAGAGTCCCTGCTGCCAGAGAGGTTGCAGGTGAGTGGGGAAGACAGACCAACAGACCCGACACAGTTCAGGTTGGGGAAAAGATGCCAGCAGGTGGCACCATGGAAGGGCCTACAGGCAACTCCTGAGCTAAATTGTGAGGGCTGAGTGGGAACATGTTTTGGTGAAGAAGCCACGGGGTAAGTGGTGATGAGAAATACCCCAGGCAATGGGAGAAGCACGTGCAAAGATATAGGGGCACGAGACAACATGGCACACGTGGGGGACTGCAAGCTGTTTGGGAACCAATGCCACCTCAGTCCAGGCCACCATCATCTCTCGCTGGACCCTGCTTCACCCCAGCTCCGAAATCTGCTCTCCCCCCAGCAGCCAGAGTGATCCTTCCTCAGACTGCGCCCGCCTTGTCTGAGCCAAACCCTCAAGTCCTCACTGGCCTGCAAGCCTGGCTGGCGTGACCCCAGTCAGCTCTCCAACTTCATGGTGGTGGGCAGAATTCCAAAGACAGCCCCCAAGATTCCCGTCCCCTAGCTATTCAATCAAACACTAATCTAGTGTTTTATATTAGTCCTGCTGCAAAGGAATTTTACAGGTGGGATTAAGATCCAAAATCAGTTGACTTCGAAAGAGAGTGGTTTTCCGGTGGGTCTGAGGTGAAGCACGAGGGGTTTCTGACACAAGGGATGGCGCTGCCAGTGCGACATTGCCCGTGAGAAGGCCCACGGCACAGAACTGCAGAAGGTCTTCAGGAGATGGGAACCGCCCTCACTGATAGCCCGGAAACAGAGACCTCAGTCCTACAACCGCAAGGAACTAAATTCTGCCAATTACCTGAATGAGCATGGAGGCAGATTCTTCCCCAGAGTGGACATCTTGCTTGCGAGACGCCCTGAACTGAGACCCCATCTGAGCTCCACCAGACTTCTGACCTACCAACCTGTGGGGTGGTGAATGGGTGTGAAGTTGCCAAGGTTTTGTCACACAGCAAAAGAAAACTAACACACGCATTGTCTGTTCCACTCTTCCTTCCCAGCCATACTGACTTTTTCTTCTGTTGCTCAACATGCCAAGCCTGCCCCTGCCTCAGTGCCTTGACATGGACCATTGCTCCCCCAGGGGCTCACCCCTCACACCATTCAGGTCTCTGCTAAAACATCTCTTCCTCAGAGACCTTCCTCGACCGTTCTCTCTGTATTGGCACCACTAGTACCCTCTATCCCCTTAGCTGTCTAAATATTTTCCCATCGTCTCTGACATTGCAGCAGATGTTTATTTGCTCAGGGTCTGTCTTTCCCCTGGAATACAATCCTCCGAGGGTGGGGCTCTGTCTGCTTTATTCACCTCAGTGTCCCCAGTGCTCTGCTCCTGGCAGCTGACCAGTGGCAATCTGCTGGATTAACAAAAAAGAGGACTAACAGAAGCGCAGGGTTGGGGGAGACCCAGGATAGTGAGGGGCTGGGACAGGAGACGGAGGCCCAGCCAGACCACACGAGGCTTGTGAACCACGAGGGCATGCATAGATGTTATCATGAAAGCAAGGGGATTTGTTGAAGCATCTTAAGCTGGAAAATAATCAGAGATTTGTGTTTTTTAAAAAGTCCCCCTGTAGCAGCATGGAAAGCAGATTAGTTGGGGGGCAAGATGGAGCTGGAAAGACCAAAGGAGTTGTTAGTGTCATCTGGGTGAGAGACGAGACTTGGGCTGCAGCGTGGGAGGCGGAGGGGATGGTGCATAGACTTGAGAAACTCTCCCAAGGGAGAACAGGATTGGTAAATGACTGGCTCTGGTGGGTGAAAGGGAAGAGGGAAGGACACTCACCAGATTCTTTCCAAGGGGACTAAGTAGATGGTGCCTGGCACATGGCAGGGGCTCGATACATTTGTCAAGAATGAATTCACAAGCCCCTTTGCTCCTAAGCACTACGCTATACTTTTAAGGTTACTGGGATCGGAATTAATTATACTTCCCCTCAATATTACCCATTTTCGATAGTTAGCAGTACACAGACACCTGCTGCCACTCAACTACTGAATGTCTCCAATGAGGTCTCCTACCCTCTCAACTAACAAGTAAGTTACTCTCAGGAGGGTCTTTCACATCCCTCAAATCATGGACACTAAAATATTCCCCCAAAAGTGCAATGAAATTTAACAAACATTTAAGGGATCCCTTCACACCAACAAAAATAGTTAACTCATGAAGGAAAAGCAAAGAACAACAAAACAAAGTAGCTATGCAGAACTAGTTAAGAACGCCCGATTTTACATAACCCTTTGTTCTTCTCCACCACCCACTGGGAGGCAGCCACTGTTTGTCTTTTCCACTAGACCACAAGCTCCAAGAGGGCAGAGGCTACTGCCATCTTGCTCACTATGTATACTGAGCCCTTAGAACAGTACTTGTCACATAGCAGCCACTTAATAAACAAGGGCAATATGGACAAATATAAACCATAGGCTGGGCACAGTGGCTCATGCCCATAACCCCAGCACTTTGAGAGGCTGAGGGAAAAGTATCACTTGAGCCCAGTTTGAGACCAGCCTGGACAACATAGCAAGACCTAATTTTTTTTTACAAAAAAATTAAAAAATTAGCAGGGCACAGCAGCTAGTGTCTCTAATCCCAGCTGCCTGGGAGGCTAAGGCAGGAGGATTGCTTGAGCCCCAGGAGTTCTGGTCTGGGCAATAGAGTAAGACCTTGTCTCTATTTAAAAAAAAAAAAAGGTGTATACACACACACACACACACACACACACACATACACACCACAAATAGCCAACCTTGTATTATATCTATCTAATTCAATTAAAGCCTCAGAAAATTAGAAATTTCTACCATGGGACTTTCATTTGCTTAATATGATAAACCAGATATCCTGCAAATTCAGTGTCAGTTAAATTACAGACATACTTTCAAATGCATTGTTGAATTCACAAGAAAATTAAATTCTCGAGAAATGTACACACATATACAAAACAGATATAGAAATAGAGAACAAATCAAGAATATAAAACAACAACAACAACAAAAGAAAGCAGGGAAGACAAGCTCTGGGTCCATAAAAGTGAGCAGCTCACCCTGAATGAAGGCCTGTAGAAGGCCTGAACCATCAAGCCACCAGAAAAGAAAGAATGTGCTAAAAACAAAACAAAACATGCTCTAGCAAAGGGAATCAAGAAGGAAACCTATTGTCTTTCACCACAAATTCTGATGGAAAAAAATAATGGCATAAATAAAGTTTCCTCTAAAAATTTGTAACCACAGGTCTTCATGTTGGTTGGGAATTCAAATTTATACAACTTGTTTTGACAAAGAAATCCAAAACTGAGAAATTAAAGTATCTGGGTTGGTGGCGCCCACTAGCAAGAGACGAATGTACATCTTTTGTGGAGGAAAATTTATTCAACAGAATGCTGCTCAGGATATCCACAAATTTGATTATAAATTCCCTTTCAGAAATAACCATATATAACGGGAAACAAACCCCATAATGAGTAAAGTCAACAGAAATAATAATAGATTGAGATACCCAAAGGCTTCAGATATTAGAATATTAGATATAGGTTATAAAATAATGATGCATGATACATTTTATAAAAGAGGAAATCAAATGTGATCTAAGAATAAACAGGCAGATATAAAAATAACTTACTATAATTTCTTGAAATAAAAAACTATTAATATAATCGATTAAAATATAAAACTCAGTGGCTAAGTTAAATGGCAAATGAGACATGACTGAAGAAAATATTTATGAATTAAAACAAAGACGTAAAGAAATAACATACAACATAGTATGGAGAGAAAAGGCAATGGAAAATATGAGAGAGACACTGAAAGTAAAACAAGAAGGCCTATGTATTATACATTTAACCAGAGCTCTAGAAGGAGAAAATTGAGAGAAAGGACAAAAAAAAGCAGTGGTTAAAAGAAAAAAGGATGGGAAATCTTGAAAATTAATGAAAGATACCGGTCCCCAGACTCAGGCACACCAATGAATCTCAAGCAGCAGAAACCAAAAATAAATCCACCTGGACACACTGTAATGAAACTACAGACCATGAAAGATAAATCCAAAAAGCAGACAAAGAGCAAAGTAAGGCTGCCCCCAGAGCATGGCAATCAAACTGACAGATTTTTATCAGCCAAAAGGGAAAGTGGGACGCTCAAAATGTTACGCCCAGCAAAACCATCAAGAATGAGGGTGAATAAAGACAATTTCAGACAAACAAAAACAGAGAATACCCTTCAGGAAGAAGGAAAACGAAGTCAGGAGGAAAGCCCAAGACTTATGAATGAATGATGGACAAAGTAACTGATAAACGTATAGGTAACTCCAAACCAGCACTGATGGTGTAAAACAAGATGGATGTCTAATTTATGGAGTTTAGAATAAGACAAACTGCTACCTCCCACCTATTAGGATGGCTACTATCAAAAAACAGAGACTACCAAGCGTTGGTGGAGATGTAGAAAAATCAGAATACTTGTGCGTTGTTGGTGGGAACAAAAGATGGTACAGCTGCTACGGAAAACATTATGGTGGTTCCTCAAAAAAATTGCAAACAGAATTACCATATGATCTAGCAATTCTACTGCTCAGTATGTACCCAAAGGAACTGAAAGTAGGGTCTAAAAGACATATTTTATACTCATGTTCATAGCAGCATTACTCACAAAAGCCAAAACGTGGACACAACCCAAGTGTCCACTGACAGATGAATGGACCAACAAAATGAGTTACACACATACATGCAATGGAATATTATTCAGTCTTAGAAAGGAAGGAAATTCTGACACATGCTACAAAATGTTTCAACCTTGACATTAAGCTAAGTGAAATAAGCCAGTCATAGAAGAACAAATAGAATATGGCTCCACTTATATGAGGTACCTAGAGTAGTCAAATTCACAGAGACAAAAAGCAGACTGGTGTTACCTGTGACCTGGGGGAGGGAGAAATGAGGAGTTGATGTTTAATGGCATAGAGTATCGGTTTTGCAAGATGAAGAGAGTTCTGGAGATTGTTGGTATAATGATGTTAATATACTTATTAACACTACTGAACTGTGTCCTTAAAAATGGTTAAGATGGTAAATTTGATGTGAGGTGTATTTTACCATAATTAAAAATATTTTAAAATAAGAAAACAAAGACAATCTAAAACACAGAGTAACAATGGTATAAAAACTAAGAGGAAGGTGACCAGAGTTAGTGTTCTAAGGTCCTTATATTGCTAAGGAATAAAGGTATTGTTTGACTTTATGTTTGATAAAGTAATACACAAAGGTATTTTAAAAGTAACCAACAAGCGTGCCTGTAGCCCTGGCTATTAATACTTGGGAGGATGAGCCAGGAGTGTGGGTTGAGCCTGGGAGTTGGAGCTTGCAGTGAGCTGTGATCACACCACTGCACTGGGTCTGGGTGACAGAGTAAGATTTTGTTTCAAAAAAAAAAAAAGTAACCACTAAATGAATAAGAGTATCTTTAAAAAGACAATTCAAAATAAGGCGATAAAAATGCATCAATTTTTTAAAAATATAAAAATAGTACAGAATTACAGCATAAGCAGCTTTAAATACAAATATTTCACTAAATACAATTGTAACTAGTAATTATAAGACAGATTTTCAGAATATAGGATATAGTTAAAGTGGTATTTTGAAGCAAATATATAGCTTTAAATGCTTATTTTTAGAAAGGACTGAAAATTAAGAGTTCAGTTTAAGTTAAAACAGAATAAATGAAGAAAATAGAACAATGGAGCAGAAATTAAATAAAAATAATAATACAACAGGGTAGAAAGAGCTTGGTTCTATAGGAGGTCTAATAAAATAAACCTCTGACAGATATAATATAGGAGGGTTGGGGAGAGAAAAGGCTCAAACACTACAGAAATGAAAAAGGGGCACAATAATAGATATGAGAGCATATTAAGAGAACATTGTAAACATCTTTATGTCAATAAATTTGAAAGCTTAGGAAAAATGAACAAATGACTAGAAAAATAACCCTAAAACAGACTCAGAAATAAAATTGAAAAGTCCTATAACCATTAAAAAAAAATTGAATTAGTAGTTCAGTATCTTCCCACAAAGAAAACATTAGGCCTAGATGGTTTTACTATTCAGCAAGTTCTGCCAAACTTTGGAATTGTTACTTGAAAATTATGTAAACTCCTTCAGACTTGAAAAAGAGCACATTATAATTTTGAGACCAAAAGCAAAGTCAGTACAAGAAAAGTATAGGCTAATCTCATACATAAATAGATCTGAAGAAATCCTAAACAAAATGTTGACAAACCCAATCCAAGAATGTATTTAAAAATATATCATAATCAAATTAGGTTTATTCTGGGAATTTAGAGTCAGTTTAACATGAGAAAATCTATTAATACAATTCACCATATTTACAAATTAAAGGAGAAAAATATTCTGGGCATCTAATTGATCAAAAACATTTGGGAAAAAAAATCATTTTTTTCATGATCTCTGGGGTAAAAAGCTTATTAAAGTAGATATAAAGAGAACTTCTTCAACCAGACAAGGGTATCTATCAAAAACCTGAGCAGGCATCATTCTTAATGGTGAAATGTCAGAAGCATCACTAAAATCAATCAGAAAGACCAGGTTGCCTACTGTTACTGCTTCTGTTCACCACTGTCCTGAAGGTCTTAGCCAGTACAGTAAAATAAGCAAAAGAAATAAAAGGTATAAGGACTGGAAAAGGGAGAACAGAACTGTAATGATTCACAAATGATGATGATCTACAATTCAGGGGTCCTCAAACTTTTTAAACAGGGGGCCAGTTCACTGTCCCTCAGACTGTTGGAGGGCTGGACGATAGTTTTTAAAAAAAACTAAGAACAAATTCCTATGCACACTGCACATATCTTATTTTGAAGTAAAAAAACAAATGGGCAAAAACACCCGCATGTGGCCCGCGGACCGTAGTTTGAGGACACCTGATCTACATAGAACACATAAAGAATCTACACAGAGATTATAATGAAGTTAAGCAAGGTTCCTGGATCTGAAAGCACTATACAAAAATCTTAGATTTAAAACTTAGGGCAGGGACTAGAAAGAAGGCTTATACATCTGAGGCAGAGTTCTTGCTTTGTGGGTGTTTACTCAACACAAATGAACTTATTCCTCGAACACACTTACCTGAAATGTCACACTACAAGACTTAAGACAAGTGTGGCCAGTAGGCTGAGTCTCTCTGTTTACCTGAGGTAGTGGGGCCCAGCAGGAACACACACCCTAGCTTTGGGGTCTATTCGTCTACCATCTTTAACTCATCCAAGCATTGGGGTATGTCACACAATCAGGAAAGGTGAACCCAACAACTGCAGAAAGTCTGCCCTCCAAAGGCAACCTGGTGGCTTCAGCTCATGTGCAAATGGACATGGCCTCAGAATCTAGTGGCTTCACCTCTTGTTCTCCAGCATGAAGCTCCAACATCATCCCAAAATCTTAGTTGGGGAGAAGTGGGAATGGAGGGATAGGAGAAAGAAATAGACAGCAACAGACTATAAATCTACTAAGATTTTGCATCTACTGGGCAATATTCCTTCTACTATAATAGAATTATTAAATATATATTATATATAATTACCTAGAATATATAATTATAATTATGTTATATTAGATAAGATTAATGCATGGGACAGTCTAGAATTCTCATTTTTTCTTAATTACTGCCAAGAAGACTCAGACCCAAGTAACCTTGAATGGGAGCTCCTTCATTTTATATTTTATTAGATGATAATCATGCTGCTAAGGTCTTGCCCAACTCACCAGCTTCGTCTCCTCACCTTGCACTTCAATAAATCCAAACTAATTGGAGTTCCCTGAATCAACAGGCCTGGAGACCCCCTTTTTCCCATTCACTCCCACCTTCTCCGACCACTCTTTCTCACCACTCCCCACAACTCACAGAATTAATCACATCTCCTCAGTACTCCTTTCCTGTGAATTATAAAACTTTATGATAACAGTATGAATTGAATATGCGATGTGTGTTCTTGTCTATGTCCCTTATTAGACTATGAGCTCACCGAGAACAGGGACCGTATTTTACTCACCTTCCATCTCCAGGACACACAGCTGCTCAATAAATGTTGGTTAGAATGAATGAATGTATGGTTAGAATGAATGAATGTGTGTGTGTGTATCTGTCTGTCTGTCTGTCCTCCAACGTGCAGAAGACCCAGACCCCAACCGCGCCTTCCCACCACACTCCATGGGTTCCCCAAAGGGAGAACAACATTGGAAGGAGAGAGGGAACAAGGGAGCAATGTTGTTCTTGGACTGACATGTCTCCTCATCAAGAAAGTATTTAGCCACAGGCTGAGACTGAACTGTGACGGCCTCAGACAGAACTCCCTCAGCAATGGCATGTCACTGCTGCCTGGCCAGTGCCTGGTTCCCCAGCCCCACTGAGACCAGATGTTTCCAAAGTGACACTGAGTGGCTGGCTGCTCCTGCTGAAAATGAATCCTCTTTGGATATGTTTGAAATGCCAGGGAGGAAGTTAATCAGGGAGATAACCAAGAGGACAGAGTGAGTTTACCACAGGGCCATTTCCTTACTGGGAAAATAAGAAATAGATGCTTAACACAGGACTGGCATGGTGATTAGAGAAATGACATCTTTGGAAAAATAGCAGCTAGAGTGTGCCTAGAATAACAGGTTATTTACTTATACTGGGAATCACATTAAGGTCCCAATAAAGAGTTATTTTCTTGCTACAGAAAGGGGAATATTATGTGTATAGTCTTTGCTGATTTCAAAAGAGATGTGGCTTTAAACAGAAAACTATAGCACTTCTAGATGTACACTTAAGAAATATTTCTGGTTCATCACCTTGCAAAATAAATGAGAAGAGATTCACTGTTCCACATCTCACAGCATATTTATTGATCTTATTTGTTAAAGTACGCTTCACTAGCAGCTGGCAGATAAAGCTGGTGCTTATTGAATATTCTCCTCCCAGGGTTAACACATAACATGAGAAGTTCCTTTTCACTAATACAGAAGAAATCCTTAATGATTAAACCAACAGGTCTGCTTCAGAGCCGGAGAGGTCTGAACAGAAGCTCACTGTGGTGGAGGAATTCATCTTCCATTTCTGACATCTAGAGCTAAAAACAATTCACCAGGTACAACAGGGCAGCCATGTGGGACCACCTCCATTGACTCGAATATTAAACTTCAACCAGCGCTCCTAAAGTCACATTAGCTTCTTTGACACCCATAGTATGCTGCTTATTCTGAGGCTGCAGTTACCCAAATCCTGGAATATTTTTCATGTGTGGCTAAGCCAAACCTCATCCTTTCACTTTGTAATTTATGTTTTTGGACTTCCTTGTACAAGTCTTTGTCTCTCCCCATAAAGTTTCATCCAATTAGATTTGGTTTGTTTTTCAAAAATACCAAGATCTTTTTTGAGATCTCATTTCTATCATTCTGACATGTTAGTTATTCTTCCGAGATTTATGTCATCTACATATGTGATCTGTATGCCAATATTATTGTCTAAATGATTTTTTTAATTGGCCACAATGGGGCTGAGGACATAGTCTCTAGCATGCTTCCCGCACCATCATCTAGCCTGGGTCTCTCTCACCCGAGCACAGTGGCAATGACTGACATTTGTACACATGCCTTCTCAACATTTCTCTATGCTTCCACCCAGTAACCCCGGGAGGGAAAGTTCATCTGGTATGACCTGATTTTAGCAAAGCCCTGCTAACTCCTAATGGTGACTGCTTCCTTTACCAAGTGTTCAAAAGTCATTGTCCTAATAATGTTTTAGAATATTTCCTGAGATCAATGTAAGCTTATCATTTTGTAGAGTAATTTTATCTCCCTATCTCCTTTTTAAAAAATTACAGTATTTAATCTACCTGTATTTTTACTATAGCTCTCCATTATCCCAATATTCCTCCAGCGTTATAGTGCTGCTGATTTGATGACCTCAGTCTCACACTCCCTCAGGCTTCTTGGACTTTGGGGCTTCACCATATTTAGCAGCAGCAGAGCCTCTCTTCACGGCCTCATTACTCCAGGCCAGCAATTCTTCCTTTGCGTTTGTGCTACCCTTTCCAGCCAGAGAACAGAAGCTCAGCAGTTTGGTTTCTCTCACATCCTCCCCCCACTCTTTGGTTGTATTGTTCCAAACATAACTTCTGAAAGCCCTTTTTGTTGCCTTAGCATTTTTCACAATCCTCTGCTCACTCTGCACTCTTTCTTTTACAGCCCAGAGCCACCCTCTTGGGTTGCATTACCCAACCTTTCCTGAGTCTAGGTCCAAGATCAGGGCAGCCCAGAGAAGGCAGGCTATGAGGGAAGGGTTATCTAGAAAGTACCATCTGCAATCACCAAGTCAAGGAGAAAAAGTAATGTGATACCTGGAAAGATGTTAAGGTCACAGGTTAGGAAAAGCAGAAGTGCTTATCAAACTAGTGGAGAGATACAAAGGGCTACACTGTGGATGGGAAGCTAGGTCAGTAGCAAAGAAGGCAAGAGAACGGGTGCTGGTAAGGTCGGGTGGTTCAAAATGGGCATCCCTTTCTCCCATGGCTACGAACTCTGGTCTCTCTGTCTTTGAACCTCCAGCACCTAGCACAAAGCCTGGCACACACAGTAGATGTTCAACACACTCGTGACTACATCAAAGTGGCCCTGGCTCATCCTACCACATTGGAGGAATCCTTTAAATGAGTAGGCTCAGCCTGGAGGCTGTCTTTCATATGCTTCCTCTACTTAAACGAAAGAGCTACCTGAATGGTCACATACCCCGCCCTCCTTTGGAACTGTGGTTCGAGTGTCGCTTTTAGTTGTCCTGAACTGTGTTTCTCTTTTGGAGCCTGAGGCCACGGAACCATGTTTATCATTGCCCTCAACTCTGGGAATCTTTCTTCTTACAGTCCGGAGCAGACTGTAGATGAGGACACATTTCCCTCTCTGGCTGCCCAAGATTCTAAGGTCTGGTTACTTCTAAAATGCCTGCTTCTTTCATTTCAACAGCCAACGCCTGCTTCTGTGAGTCAGTGTCTGTCTCATCTGAAAATACGGCAATGCCTGATTAATGTGCTCATGAATTATATTAAAAGAATGATAATTAAACTGCATTTTCAGGCAGTTTCTCTAATCACGTGAAAACGGCATCATTTAAATATCCTGCATATTACACTATGGTGAGTCTATATAGGAATCCAAGACTAACACAAGTGGCACTGGTTGATAAAAACTCAACCTAGTCATGGGTTAACTTGTGCCAAGCAGAATCCTAGTGACAACATGAAGCTAAAAGCCACTGTTGAAATCTTAACTTGGCAGCAGTCATTCAAACTGAATAGGGTAAGAACAAGAAAAACCGTATCAAGGCCAGTATGTCTCTTGGCAGGCACAGAGGGTCTGGCACCACTGAATCACCAGGCTTCAGCCTGTCTAAGCCCAAACACAGCACGTTTGATAAAAGCAGATGCTTTGTTTGGCCGGTATCTATCTTGCCTTCCTCTACTCCCACTGATGCCATCCACCTGCCCCCAACCACTCCCTGCCCCCTCCTAAAAGAGTGTGTTTATAAAGGTCTCTTCTCAACTAATTCAAAGGCAGACTAAAAATGCTACGGTTCTGAGGCGATGCCCTCAAGCCTCTAAGAGGAAAGGCTTCGGCCAACCAGATACAGGAACATACGCCCTTGACCTGCCTTCCAGGGCAGGTGCCCGTGCTCAAGGTGGCCACCCACCCAAACCATGGCAAAATGGCCATCAGCCCCCAGGCAAAGACCTGACTACAACGTGCAGTGCCCATGTGCCCCTCCCTGTCTGCCGAGTCATCAGGGAATGTTGGGGCGTGTGAACACCAATCCTACCCAGACTCCACCTCATGTCTCTGCTACCAAATTCTCAGCCTCCTCAGCTGACTCCTGGAATGGACTATGCTAGGATGCCTCAGGGCTGGATCTCAGGGTCCCTTCCCTTTATTCTGTACACAGATCTCTTGATCTCTCCCTGGGTGACAGCGTCTACTTCCATGGCTTTAATTTCATTTCTGTGCAGACTCCTAACTTGATAGCTTTTAGACCAGACCTCTCTCCAGAGCTCTAGGCTCATACTACCAACCACCTGGCTGGTTAGCACCTCCACTCAGACACACATGCATCGCGGAGTCAGCATACCCCAAACAGAAGTCTTGATTCGGCAATCAACATTCACCCCACCCCACTAAGAAAAAGCAACCTAACAAATGAAGCCTTGCTCCCCTCTCAAGCTTCCCCATCTCAGTATAAATGTCCCTACCCCACACATCAGCTGTCTGCGCCATGCTTGATGGGAATTCTCCCTCACCCCACCACATCCAGCCCTCGGTAAATCTGGTAGACTCTACCTGCAAAACACACCCTGAAGCCACCTACATTATCAGGTCTGCCTCCACCCTAGGACAGCCCCTACCTGCTCCCTGTGTGCTTATATAACCACCTCCTGCCCGCCCTCCCCACCTACTCCCTTCAATCAGCTCTCCAGAGAGAGATGGTGCCACCTTCTTAAAATTGAAACTGATGGTGCCATTCCCTTGCTTAAAACCCTTTACAGGTTTCCCTTTGCCCTACAGGGATAATCTAAACTCCTCATCAAGGTCTAGATCAATGCTGTCCAACAGAAACACAATGTGAGCAATGTAGGTGATTTTAAATTTTCTAGTAACCAGTTAAAAAAAAAAAGGAGTTGATTTTAATAATGTATTTTATTGAAGCTACTATTTCAAAGACATTAGCATTTTAACACATAATATAAAATTAATGAAATATTTTATATCCTTTTTATAGTGAATCTTCAAATGTTTCCTACCCTAGAGAAGCCTTCTAAGTAACTCAGGCTCCTCTGATGTTACCTTCCTCAAACCTCCTCACTTTGTAGTTATGTACTGATTGGTGCATTTGTCCGAATGCCCCCTAAACTGAGAGCTCTTTAAGGACAGGGGCCTCACATCTACTTCATTGTCCACTGATATTAGCACAATGCCTGGCATAAAACAAGCTAATAAATATGCACTGAAGAATAAGCAGCAAAGACACTGACATTAAGTACACAATCAATCAAGCAAGGGCTCGGAGCCATTTCACTGAAGACAGGCTCCTTTCTGTGTATTGGTACAATGGTGTGCTGATATTTTAGCACACTGTGTGGCCATTATACCTGTAAACTATGGGTGCTGGCCAAGACACACTGCTGTAGGGCAGACCCAGATAGAGGGACTCCAGCCAGACTCCATCACCATGTGGGAAACTCTCACAGAGGCTGCATGCACTGAATGTGATCTCAGATTACACAGGAGGATTAGGAGCCTCCCAGCTCCAGCCTTCCAGGAGGGAGGAAGGAAGGAAGGAAGGAAACCAGTCTGAGCTCCTCCTCCATGCCAGTTTCTGTGCCAGGTGCCCTCACGTGTGATTGCATTTGCTCTTCAGAGTCACTCTTTGAGGACCTGGAAATTCAGAAAGGTTAAATAACTTACCCAAGGTCACAAAGCTACCAGATGTGCCTGCGGGAATCAGTGTCATGGTCACTAGCAGCTGTCACTGATAGCCAAGGCCACATCAACATCCCAGCAAAGGCCTTAGTGGCCTTTGGTGTCAGGTATCCCAGCAGAGTTGAGCAAGACAAGAATAAACTGCTGGTGACCAGGTGGGAGCTAAGAGCAGGCTCGTGAGCTGCTCCTCCCAGAAGGGTGCACCAGGCTCAGGTATGAAAGTCAGAGTGCTGCCAGGCAGTGGAGCCTTCACATTTAGTGACCAGTGAACCTTCACAGCACTCCTCACAGGGTTTATTTTCACCCCCATTTTATAGTATAGAACTTGCTCTAGTTCGCACACCTAAAAAGTAACAAAAAAAGGGATCTGAACTGAGACCTCTGGATTACCTATCTTATGTCTCTTCTTCTCACAGCAGGAGTAATTTTACTTTTAGTAACCGTATTTGCAGGTGAATCTGGAACTACAGACAGTCCAGGATCTGTAAAGGCTGGGGCAGATATGGACAGTTTCTCAGACCTCCATAACTTGTAAATGACAGCACAATCCTTCAAACAAGACCATGTATGCTTGTCTTCTGGGCCTCTAAGAAGAGATAGCTTGAAATTTGCATCCACTCCTGCAGCGAGTCTCTCTTGAGGACAGACTGGGTAGCAATACCATTACAAAGCCGTGATCAGCAGGGTGGCTGTGTCCTGAGCCTCAAGCTGGTCTGGCCACCCAGTCCAGGCCCCTGAAGACTGTCTCCTTCCAATCAACAATAGCAATGACTTCTTCCGCTTGCAACAAAGACTTCTCCAGCTTGCATATTCTGGCTAGGAGCTTAGATGGCTCCCAAATCCACATGTGATAAGAACATGAGTATTAATTTGTAACTGCATGGTACCTTCTGTTTACAATGTACTTTAACATATATTAAGGGATGTGAAAAACTCAGAAGACTGAAAAACCCAACCTTTCCCAAATAGCATGTGGGAGGCCTGAAAAAACAGGTCTCCAGGAGGGAGACAGGCTTTAAACATGATTTAAAGCAGGTCTTTCCTGGGGTTTTGGAGGGTGGAGGAAGGAGGCAAGAAGAGATGTTGAGCAGCTCCACTCAACAAGGATTGCATGGTGTAATCCTCTGATCATTTTTCTGGTTGCAGTTTGCAATTGGTTAAAAAAAAAAAATTCCCCCAGAACAGCTGAGAATGCACAGATCCCAGCCTTTAGTTTCAAATCATCCTTGTCAGTGGAGGATTTAGGACTACCATCAGACAGCTGGTAGACCTGCAGGCACTTCCCATTCTCTGGGCTCCTTCAACCCAGAAACAGCAGGGGACGCAGAGGCTGAGCTCACCTCTGACCCAGCTGCTCCAGGCCTCAGTACACCAGGGGCCACTGGGCCCAGGCAGGCACCATGCCTTGGAATTGACTAACCCATCCACAATAGCTGCATTCAAACACCAAAGGGCATTTCAAAATGTTAGTAAAACTCAACTTTAAATTTTAAAAATAAAAATTCAACCCATGGACCATTACTTTCTAAAGACATTCTCAAACTGGGGCTGTTAAAAAGCCATTGTCACTGCTAAACTCAATAATATACCTTCTATTAAATAGACTCTATTAATCTATTAATTCAATTTTTTAAAACTCTAGATCAAATTTTTCCTCATGAAACGTTTCCAATTTGTAGACAGCAGACATGCCCATGTATAAATAAACTGCAGATGTTTGCGTGTGGACCTTCATATTATAGATCCCTCTGATTAACTTGGAGCTCGGGGCCGGTTTATCTGCATGTCTGAGGGAATATCTTGCTTTGTTGGGAAAGCAGTAGTTCTAGAACTTGGTAGCTCGGAAGAGGAACAACTGAACAATTTTTTAGATGAGTGAACTGACACAGCCCAGAGTTAGGTCTTTAAGTCGGTGTTTTAGAGAAAAGTCTGCATAGATCCTGGGCTTTACACCTTTGCTTCAACTTTGAAGCTCTGGCACTGTGAAACAGTAGTTACTGCCTGGGAAAGGGCACCAGCTTTTAACCAGGGATAATTCTGCAGACTTTCTGGCCACCGTCAGTTAAAACACTTGTGACGAGTCAGCTCCACTCATGCAAACTAATGAAACACCACATTGTCCCACCACATGCTCCCACAGCACAAGCGGCAGAAGGAATTAGGCGCTTGCAGCTGTTCCTAGGAATGCCTGCCTCCACATACCCACAGGCAGGCAAAAGACCTGAACGGTCTCCAAACGCTGATCCCGAAGCTATTGTGGCAACACAGACATCACAACAACAGGAACCAGTCCCCTCTCAGACCAAGGAAGGTGCCCGATCAAATACAAACTCATCCTTGAAGATAAATGAATCAAAGGGACATCAGCCGCATGCTAATGTCAGAAGGAAATCCTGTCTGCAGGCCTCTTGGAGAAGCCTGGGGTTGCTTGCAGAACAAAGGCTCCTTCTGTGACATCATGCAGCAGGTTTAAGAGCTGCCTGGCTTCTGGCTCTCTGGCCACATTTCAAAACCACAAGTACATCCAAGGGCAGCCAAGACAATGACAAAGCCAAGAGATACAGTCTCCAAAAGAGAAGACCAACTCCTCCTTTCAGGCCTACCTTCTTCCTGGCTCTTGGCAGCCAAGGCTCCATCTCCCCAAGGAGGATGTCCAAGGCACTGGATTCAGACAGGGGACTGAATCTGTGTAAGAAGATACATCAGAGGACATCCACAGCTGGTGCCAACAATCTTGGGAGGCTACGGAGCACAGTATCTGGGGAAGGCCCTATGGTACCGTCTGGGTTCTAAGCCTAGGTCAGCCAGTCACTAGGGTATGATCTTAGGTGCCTCAATATCCCATTTTCTCAATTGTAGATGATGATGATATTGTTGTTCATGATGAAATCTGCTGGTCTCTCACACAGGATTATGATACACAAACAGGATAATTTGTAAACATATCCTTTAAGATATTTTAAAACTATAAAGCATAAGAGATATTAATAATCAGGAAGATATGACACATGTGGATATGACAGCTTAAGAGTATATAATTTTTAGGTCAAAGAGAAGATTTTCTCTCTCACTGCTGCCTGGGGCATTCCACAGAGTGGATGTTCAAGCAATATTCAATTATAATGAAGGCGACTTTCTGGCTGAGCGCAGTGGTTCACGCCTATAATCCTAGCACTCTGGGAGGCCGAGGCAGGAAGATTGCTTGAGATTAGGAGTTTGAAACCAGCCTGAGTAAGAGCGAGACCCTGTCTCTACTAAAAAAAAAAATTAGCCTGGCATGGTGGTTGTACGCCTGTAGTCCCAACTACTTGGAAGGCTGAGGTGAGCCCAGGAGTTTGAGGTTGCAGTGATCTAGGCTGACACCACGGCACTCTAGCCTGAATGACAGAACAAGACTTTGTCTCAAAAAAAAAAAAAAAGGGTAAATTTTAATATTAAAAAGCTAAGCATAAACTTGCAACAAATCAGAGTACTTCACAAGACAAGGGCTGCTTGTCTGGAGGGCTTCTCTCCATGGTAGGTAGGTACCCATGAAGAGAGGCTCTGGGCTCTCTAGGACAACACCACTACCATGAGGCCAACACCCAACACATCGAGACACCAGGTTTTCAGACCTGACTTCTGGGCAAATCACTGTTAACCAAAATCAACCCTTGAATTCACTATGAAAAGAAAAAAAGAGGTGGGTGAGCTGGAGTGGGTAGTCGGTGTTTCACAGCTCCTTTAAGCTGTAGGAGCTGAGTGAGGAGACCACCCACTATTTCTCTCTCACTGTATTTCTGTTGTGGCACGTCAGGCAAAACCTCCCTCTCTAGAGCCTTGGGTTGTCACTCACACCACTTGTTCCTAGCTTTCTGCATGTAAAACCTCTGTTAATATCATGGCTGGTTCCATAAAGGAATTGAGGCAGCTCATAATCTTATTAGGAACACTTAAAAGAGAAAAATAAAAAAAAAGAATGCAAGGTACTTTGAACTCCTCAAAATTGGGAACACCTCAAGAGATTTTTAAAAATGTGTTAGGAAAACAAATATATTAATAATACTGGAGGTAGGGTGGTAGGACTTTATGACCCTTTGACCCAAAACTATGTGCCTTTTCAGTCAGCACAATTTTTGAAGAATATGCATTTGTTACTTTCTGTATTCATCTTTAACAATAAGATATTTTAAGTTAAGAGGAAAAGATGTGAATCTGGATTAATGTAGCTCTGAATCACAAACAAACTCTAAACCAGCAATGCTTGTTAAGTCTTCCACGGCCTGGACTTCAAACTCAGGACTTGTGCCCACCCTCCGATAAGATCTTTTACAGAGATCTGACCTCTGTCCAAGTCTGTTTTCAAATCAAAAAGCTTTGAACTCCTGGCAGGTTGACAGCTTGGATCTTGGGTGTTTATCAAGAACTTCCTCAAGATAGGAAGGGTGACTCCATTTCCACCACCTTCCCCCAACCCCCTCTGCGGATTTTCCCCTTGCAAGAGCTGGCACCCAGCCAGGGCCTCAGAACTTCAAGGATAGAGTCTGTGCATTGCTTGTGTCTGGTACATGGCAGAGACCTAGCTCAATGCAGAGTGTAAGTTAATAAATAAAAAGTGGTCCACAGTTAGCCACTTGACAGTTGGTTCTGACATCACTTGGTATAGCCTGGCATTTATGCTCATTTTTGGCAGGCTGGAAGTTATCTGTCTTTGCTGGTCACCTTCTGCATCCTTGCCCAGTAAGTGCCAATGACACGGTATTAACAATCCTGTGTACAGGTAAGCACCTCCATAGGTAACCTGTTTCATTAGCAGGCTGCCTGCCAGCTGTCTGAGCTGGGAGGTCACCCACCTAGATTCTGCAGAGCAGGTCCAGGGCCTTCTAAACACCAAGATACCCCGGGGAACCTTCTAATCTGGTGTCATCAACAGTTCAGGGCTTTCCAGTGCTTCCTAAAGAGAATATCTGGGCCTCACTTATTTTCTTCTTGTACTACTGCAATTACAAAACTAAAATATTCTGAACCCTTGTTTGCCGAGTGCTCTACCAACATCTATACTATTTTCCTCTCAATTTGCTACCCTCCAGCCACGGGCCATAACAGCTTCCTGTTGGGTTTTTCAAACATACCAAACGTGTTCCCAACTCCAGTTTTTTGTACTCAATTTTCCTATGCCTGGAATAGTCTGGAAGGCCCATGGCTGTCCTCTCCCATGATGCAAGTCTTAGCTTAAATATCTCCTCAGACCTCAAACGTCTGTCTACCCTACCAAAAATGTCACCACCAATAAATCTATAGCACATTGCTGTATTTCCTCTGCAGTGTTGACTATAATCTACAATTATCTTATTTACTTGTATTTATTATCTATGTCCCTCACTAGACTATAAACTCTGGGAAGGCATTGCTTCAGATACTCCACTGCTACCCTGTTAGTTCACATATTTCCACCACTCTGTAAAAGGGCAACCAGCAAGTTACTGCAATAATTTGGCTGCTAGAATGTCTTCAGTGCTGCACCAGCCATTCAGTTAAGATAATTAAAAGGACTGGGCAAAATTTTCTTGGTGAAGCCCTGGGGCTTATAAAATCAATGTATTCTAATGAACGTAGGTGCTCAATATATAGATATTAAACAAGATAATGAGCTAGGATCAAAGTGGCTTTCTTTGCTACAAGGTTGGACAAAAAGAGAGGCAACAGAAGAAACTGCCCCATTCTTTACCTGATAGCATCAAAGGCTGCTGATCTTCCCTAATAGGAAAAGTAGTGCACAGTTTCCAAACTAGCTCTAACAAGCAGAAACCAATCATAGCCAGGCTCCTTACAATCCCAGAGAAAAAGCATTTACAATCATAAGGCTCATTTGCCCAGAACCCTGGCATACACAGGGAAAAATCAATTCTTGTTCTGAAGTATTCTGAAGCTGACCTGATGGTGCACCCACACAAAATTTTATTTCAGCATGTTGACAACTAAAGATACAGAGATCCAGGTCCTAATGTATAGACATCCTAACATCTCTATAGAATTGGATGGATGTAGTTCAGAATTGGATGCTACGATAAAAAAACACAACAACTTGGACTTTCTTTTATGTGACTTAATGATATAAAAAATGGATTTTAAAGTATCGTCAAATATTGAATATATTAAGAAATGGTTAATTTTTTAGGTGTTATAAGTTTTTATATTTTGGTTTTATATATATATTTTTAAAATAAGAGTCTTTATCTTTGGGAGATACATACCAAAATATTTACAGATAAAGTAAAATGAGATCTGAAATTTGCTTCAAAATAATGCTAGAGGAGAGGAAGCAGGTGGGAGTACAGACAAAACAGGACCGGCCATGCGGTGGTAACTGCTAATGCTGAGTGATGGGTCCATAATTAAACTATTTGCTCGACTTTGTACGTGTTTGACTTTTTTCCTAATAGAGACTTTTTAAAAAGCCCCCTAAGGCAAATCATTTTCACCCCTGAAATCACAGAAGTTACCTGAAGGAGAAGGTTTCGGCTTTCCAGTCTTGCAGCGGGTTCTCTTGGATGACGTCCTGGGTCAGGGGCGAGTTCTGCCGTGGGGATTTGGTGTGGGGGAGGGTGCCCACGTGACTGAAGCTATCAGAGGACCTGATGGGAGGAGGGCCTTTTTTCTTCCGTGGAAGGGTGCCGTGTATAGACACATCCTGATAGGCATCTGAGCGATGCTCAGCGAGAGGGGACTTGCTACTCAGAAGGTCCATGGATGAGGCCAGGGGGAACTGGTGATTCACCGGCATGTTTCTGGGAAGGCTTGCAAATTTTCCCGCAGCCATGCTTCTCAGCTCTAAGGGGGAAAGAAAAGAGTGAAGGTATAAATGTAAGATAGTCACAAGAACTGACTTCTTACTTACAAAAGGAAATGGAAATATGCCACACAGCAAACAAAAATATTCACAGCCGGGCGCGGTGGCTCATGCCTGTAATCCTAGCACTTTGGGAGGCCGAGGCCGGCGGACTGCTCGAGGTCAGGAGTTCGAAAAACATTCACGGAGCGTTAAAAGACAACATTTAATGGCATCACTAGTAGAGTCTAAGAGGAATGGGAAGTTTACTCTTCTTCCTCCTTTTATAATCCCATAGAGGGATTCTCCTGGCTTGCCAGCAAAACCAAAAGGGCAAACACACCTCAGAGCTGTTAGAAGCACCACGAGCCATTGCATTATTTTAGACAACGGAGGCTGATAGAAACGCACAATTAATGAAAAAAAGATTATTAAGGGAGGACTCATGGTTTTCGGAATGAACTAGAGAGAAAATGCTATGAATTGTTGGATAATTAGCTCACATATTTCTACCATCCTGTAAATGATAAGAACAGGCGGAGATTACTGAAATTCTTTAGCTGCTGCACTGTCTTCAGTGCCAGACCAGCCCTGAGTTATGCTACCCAGAGCGATGGGACAGAATTTTTCTGTCAAAGACTTGGTGCTTATAAATAAATCAGTGTACTCTAATTAACGAAGACAGGCTGAGGTCAGGGGTCAGAGGTGGGCCATTCTTCCATCCATCAGTGGGCTCAGCTGCAGAGGAAAGCCACTGCGGGTGGGGGCTCCATGGACATTCTCCCCAGGGGGGTCAGGAGCCTGCCTGCCACCAGCAGGGTTAGGCAATGCTCATGGGTACCTATGCAGTCAGGGAAGAATAAAAAGGAAAGGGGAAGAAGAAAAAAAGTGGGGGGAGGCAGCGAGGGAGCATAGAAAAAGAAAGGAAAATGGCATGTGAGGTTGTGTGCAAAAGTAGCCCCAACAACTGCTCCCAGCTATGAACTATCAGTAGAAATGTTCACGTTGAGCAGAGTCAGTGCTCTGAACCCTAAAAAAGCAAGCTATGGCTTTGACCTAAGCCAAATTACATAACACATTTTTAAGGACAACATACAGAGGAAAAGAAACAGAAGCTCAAATAAGAATTGGGGCTAGGCCCCAGAGACAGAAGGCTGCAGAATCTGTCCTACGCTAGTAATGATACCAGCCTCTGGTCTGGACAACACTGCGGGGCAGCTAAGCCTAACGCCCTGCCCTTCCCAAGGCTGGTGAGGGGCAGCTGTTCGCTCTGGAGCAGGTTCTGGAGCCCTGCACCCCCACTCCTCGCAGACCATCCTTTCCACTGCAGTGGTCCAGGAAGAGCTTTCAGTGAAAATCCTCACTGAAAAGCACTATTAAAGAGTCAGTTCCATAAAGGAACTGAGGACTTAGGATGTGGCTGGAAGACAACCAAGAACAATGCAACTCTCCATAAGCTGACAGAGATGGAATCGGATAAAGACAGCAGAGTGTGCAAAGGAAACACATTGCGTGTGCAACAAAACACACATGATCCACTGCTTCCACCTGTAGTAGAGTGGAGCACGCAAGTGCTGGGAGTGGGGTAGAAGGAGACCCTTTACTCAAGGCATATAATCCTAACCCCGTTCTCAGTTCTTTGCCAAACCTGGGGCTTGTCTGTTCCGTATCTAAGTGGAACCACACAGAAGGTCTGGCTCACAGTGGGTGCAGAACAATAGGACTGTGAGTCCTGTGCAGGCCCCTCCCGGTTCTGGCCAGTACCTGGCACACTGTCAGCACTTGCTCAATGTTAATCATTGTTATTAAAAAAAAAAAAAAAACCCAAACTCCCTAACCCACCACCCCAGCCTGACCACCAGTGACATAAACTGACTAGGATTCCTCCACCCTACATAGATAGACATACATACACACACACACACACACACACACACACACACCACTGCTATGAACTCTTGCTGGTTCAAACTATCTGCACCTTCCTTCTTCATAGACAGGCCTGAATAGTTTCAAAGAACTCCCTTGTGGGGAGGCCTGTAGCACCCTACAGAACCTCGTATGTGCATAGGGCCATGTTGTTGATCAAGCCTCTTTCCAAGACAGTATGATGGGCAAAAGTTACCCTAGCTCTGGCGTCTTTGGCAGCCTGTTTCCTCTCTGCTTATTCAAGATCTACCTAGATGTCAAGATTGAATTAAAGTGCTCTAAAGTACCCTTCACCCAGTTACCCACACCTCGATTTATTCTCTCATAACAAGGGATGTTCACACCTCTCCTTCCTATCTTCAATTCAACACACATTTAAGTGTCTACTTCATATAAGACACTTAGAGAAACAAAGATGCCTAAGCCCCAATTCCTATAAACTCTGAGAGAATAATATAATTCTTAAATAGGGACGACCTTTATGCTGGAAGGCACAATTTTCATGAAAGGACTTTAGGAGGATCTCAGAGAGGGAGACAATGGAGACAAAGCATTTTGAAAGGCTGAAATTTGTAGGGAAAAGCATTCCAAGAGGATCCTGTAATGGCAGATGCATAAAGGCATGGAAGTGTCCCCACAGGCTCAGGACACTGCAAGTCGTGTGGTGTGGCTGAGTGGAGAGGTCAAGAAGCACTTCCTGGAAGAGGCACAGCTAGCACCAGACCATGGAGTCTTGAAAGCCCTACCAAGGTATCTGGACTTGACTACTTTGAGTGCTAGGGAAGATCTGGAAGGGGGAGACAGAATCCAGTCTGTACCCAGGTAGGTAACTGGTAATTCTGGAGGAAGAAAGAGTAGGCAGGGAGGTCACTGGACAACCTATAGAGGAACAATAAGGAACTCTGACCTGGGGCAGTGGCCGAGGGAAGGGGACAGAACAAAGAGACATCAGAGCTTGAGGCCTCTGGCTGGGAGGAAGGGGCTAAAGCCACTGGAAGACGGCCCGATGCTGTAACACACTATGTAATTTCAGCAAAGGAACCTCTGCAGGACCCAAGCTCACCACTGGAGCTACTCATGTGAGGTACCAGTGGACAGTTCAGTCAAGAAGGAGCTTAGATACTACTATGCAGTTAGGAATGAAGGCAAATGTAGATTTTTAGGAGTCGTCAACATAAAGGGAATATTTAAACCAGGGAGTAGATCCCTTAGCTTGTTATTATCAGATGTGATAACAGATGCAAAAGTACCTCTTAAACTGCCAGGAACCATACAGTATCCATGAATTATATCCCTGCTCTCTCTCACCGTGGCTGCTGCAAGCCTACAAGGACCAAGGCAGGGATGAGTTCTAAAAACAAAGTGGTGGTTCTCAACCTGGCTGCACATAAGAATCCTCTGGGAAGCTTTTAAAATCCTGACACCCAAGCCTCAACCCTGAGGAATGAAATCAGAATATCTGTGTGTAGGACACTGGCATCATCTGTAGAGCTCCAGTGTGGAGCTAGGACTGAGAGCCACTAGATTAGAAGGTCTCTTTGGAGCAGAACAATTTATACTCAGAATTGTTTACCTGGGTATCAGAATTAAATGACAATGAAGTGGTATCATTTAATCAATAGAAGTATTCACTCATTCTTCAACACACACATTTAGGGAAGGCCCCCTAGTGGCTGGCACTGTGGTAGGTGTTGGGGACAACATCAGACAAGACAGAAGTGGTCCCTGTCCTCATGAGGTAATTACTCTATGGAGGATGCAGACAATATGTAATGACCATACATGTTGGTAGCTCCTAGTTCATTTTTCCAGAAAAAGGAAATAGATATTCATTCATTAAATATATATTCTCTGAGGGCTGTCAGTGTACGAGAGCTGAGGATATAATAAATTAGACAAGGTCCTGCTCCCATGAAGCCTACATTGTGATGGGGAGTCCAGCTAACACAAAGAATATAAACTAGGTGAAGTCCAAGTTGTAAGCACTCTAAAGAATACAAAACAGGATGAAATGATAGAAGATACTGGTTGGGGGCGGGAGGCTACTTTATATTAGGGTGGACTGGGAAGTCCTCTCTGAAGAGGTTACAATGACGTAAGACCTGAAAAAAAGAAAAGGAACCACTCGAGAAAAGAGTTCCAGCCAGGGGATCTGGCAGATGCAAAGGCCTTGAGGCAGGAACGAGTGGTTGGAACAGCGTCACAGTGAAGACTAACTCGCAATCTCCAGGCTCTGGCTCCCATGTTTTCTCCATTTGGAAATGTTTCTGTCTTGATGTCCCTGGTCATTACGTACTTACATACTATTTGACTTTTAAAAATCAAAATGGTATGATTCCAAATCTAGGTTTTGGAGTCTGATATTTACAAGTTCAGATTTCTATTTTGCCACTGACTTACTAGCTGTATGGCCTGGGACAAATTACTCAACCTGACAGTTTCTCGCTTGTAAAAATGAATTAACAATAGCTGTTTCATGGGACTGTTGTAAAAAATCAAATGTGATCATGTCTATAGAGCCATTAACATACAGCAAGCACTCAGTAAATAGCAGATCTCCTCTAAGCAGGGCAGGGGCCACACTGCCTTGTTTGTCACGGTATCTCTGTTATAGCAAGAGTTCATAAATAAAGTCACTGCTCCTGGGGAAGACTGCAGCTGGAAGGATAAGGAGGGAGATGTTTAAACCTAGAACAATAGATGTAAACACACCAAGCAAAGCAGGACATGGACATAGACACACATATAGGCATACCAAGTGAGCCACATGAGGTCTTTAGAAGAAACACCTGGGTGAGACTTTGGCCATCTGACTTCACTTCTCTCTACTGTGCAGGAAAACAGACACAGTACCCTGACCCAGCATAATGCCAGATCTTGAAATATATACAAAGGTCAAAAACTCTATGTTTTGATATGAAAACATGAGACCCACGTGAACATCAGGGATAAGAGAGGGACAAAATCTATTATAGCCCTGACCTTAGTGGGTGCACGGTAACATGCTTGTGAACAGCAGCCCAACTCACTTCCTTTACAAAGATGTCTCAAAGAAACTGATGATCTTGCAAGTTGAGGCAGAAATAAGCAGTCCACTTGTTTGGATGTTTTTTTTATTTCTGAAATGGGATAGTTTTTAAGTTAAACTCATATATGATTATCTGATGTGGGCTTTAAGAACTTTTCATCATCTTTTAAACTTTGGAAATGTAACCTCCTCAGCTGCCTCATTATGACCATGACTGAGAATTTACAATGTGGATCTGTGGTTTTGTATCTTCTCTGGAGAATGAGCCCGGGAGGGGAGATGGAACAACCACACATATAAAATTGGCTTATCCACTTAAAAATGAAGTTTTGCTTGGGCTTAGGAATTAAGGGTATCTCATTATTTTTGAAGTAAACTTATGAAGTCTAGCCAAATGATTAAAGCATGAATAATTCTTCCATGGATTGTATTTCAAGCAACAACACACTACAGGATTTTAAACGACAAGATTCTTAAGATTAGCATCCATTTGACAAACAGTTCTTTCTATATGACTAGGAGATTGAGATCTTGGTTAGTCATCCTGGAAATATCAGGCTTCTCAGCGGCAGTTTGGAGAAAGTTGGAATTGGGGCGGTGGTGAGGGAGCCCTTGGCATGTGAAGGTGTTTACGGCACACTCAACACTCCCCCTGGCACACCCGCGCACAGGCACTTCGCCTGTGGGCTTCCCGGTTATTCCCCGGGCAGCCCCTTCCCACTTGGACCTGCGCCCTGCTGAGCCCCGCCCCAGCGACGAGGCCTCGGTCCCTACAAATGCCGAGGGGGCCATCGGCTCCCAAACTGACCTTCCCTCGGCCAGTGTACTTTCCGTGGAGAGGTCTGTGTAGCCTTGGGAGATAAGAGTCAAGGTTTAAAAGAATCCCTGCACGGCTCTCCTTTCCATCTCAGCCAGTGGCTCTAAGCGAATGCAGACGCGAGATTAGCCAAACGGTTTATCCCTTTTGCACCTTGCTCCAAGCGCGTTAACACCAAAACCAGAGTTCTCACCCCCAAAACCCCCACCACGACCCACCGCCCCACAGAACACGCCGCCTGGCCAGCCGCTTCGGGGCCCGCTCGACCTCCTCCCCCACTAGCGTCTACACCGGACCAAACTGTTCGAAAGCGGTGGGAGCCTCAGCGGCTTAAGTGCATAAGGAGAGACGGGCTGCGATCGAACCTCTTTCCCGCCGCGCCCACCGGCCCTCCGTTCCTTCGCCTTCCCCTCCCCTCCCCCGCCTGCCCTCCCCGACGCACAGGGAGCGACACAACCAACTATTCATTCTTTCTCAACAAAGGGAGACGGGGGGGAGATGTTGTCAACAGTTACAGGGCAGGCTCCTTCGCTTTCTTTGCAAACTTCCCCAGAGATCTGTGGAGAAACTCGCCTCCTCCGAGCCCAGGGCTCCCAGCTGAGCCCTCCGGGCCCTCGCGTCTCCCGCACGCCGGCCGGCCTCAGCGGAGCGGGACGGGACAGGGGAGCGGTGACCCGCCGAGCAGCCGCGACGCGCAGGGGGTCCATCGAGGCTAGCGCCCGGGAAGACGCCGCTCGCGAGCAAAGGAGCAGAGATGCTCCCCGCAAGTCGCAGAGCGTCTGCCGCTGCGGGCCACGTCCCGGTAGAGCACCAGCCCCGTCCCCACTGGAGCCGCTCCCGCCCCCAGCGCCAAATCTGCTGGGGGAAAAGGCCCACATGCGCCGGCTCTACTTTCCCCAGAGCCTAACTTTCTCCCACAAACTTCCCAGCCCGTCCTCGAGGATGCGGGGGAGGCCCCGGCGCCCCGGAGGAACGGCACCCCGCGGACGCGGGGCGCACGGCGGAGACTCACCTCCCGCGCGCTCGGGCTGCCCCGCTGCGGCTCAGAGGCGCTGCGCCGCCGGCCTCGCACCGCCCGCGCCGCGGCTGCCCCCGGAGCTGGGGCGGCTCATGGCCCGCGCCGATCGCCCGTGCGCCCCGCGAGTCCCGCTCCGGCCCCGGCCCGGCCCCCGCCCCCGCCCGGGCAGCAGCAGGCGCGGCTCTGAGCCGGCGGCGCGCACTCCGGCCCTCAACTGGTGATTTGCGGCTTCGCGGCCCCACCCCGGCGAGCCGATTCGCGCTGCCTCGCGGAACCCCGGGACATTTACATTCGGTGACCTCGCCCGGCCCTCCTCTGCCCGGATTTTAGAGTTTGGCTCTCCTCCTGTCTCCTGGAGGAGTCAGTCCTCACGTGTAGGTCGAGCACGTCCTTTCTGAACCCCTCTGGAGAGACAACCTCGCCTAATCCACTCCTCCCCCTTCCCAGCGTTATTTAATTCCCCAGCAGATCTGCTCTGCTCCACTGCAGACACCTGGCTGGCTTTCTGTTTAAAGGGCTTTGACGGGACAAAGACCCAGGTAGCCACAAATGAACAAGCCACAGAAACAGGCAAATCAACCATACTTGCATGGATATATTGAAAGCGAAGTGGGAAGTGGAAGTGGCCCTTTAATACTAGATGTTTTGGTGGGTGAAAAATGGGAGCCCATTGGAGGACTTACACTATCAGATGAGACCCATTATAAAGCCATAGAAACAGTACAAGGGAAGACAAACTGACCAATGGAATAGTGAGTCCAAAACTAGATCTACAATATATGGTCACTTGACTTATGTCAAAGGTGCTGCTGTGGGGACAAATGGGTGTGTATTTCCGGTAAATGATGTTGGAGCAACTGAATATTCACGTGGGGGGGGAAAAAGAAACTTGACCCTTACCTCATACCATACCAAAGGAAAAAAAAAATCCATTCCAGGTGGATTTCAAAGGTAAAACAATAACACTATCCAAAGAAAATATCCGAAGTATCTTCATGACCTTGCGGTAGACAAAGATGTCTTAAACACATATAGTACTAACTTTAAAGGAAAAAACCGATCACTGGACGACATTAAAGTTACATGCTTCCGTTCATGAAAAAAACACCATTAGTGAAAAGGCAAACCACAGAGTGTGAAAATATAGTTGCACTTGAGTAAGAAATAAAAGTTTTTTAAAAAAAGAAAAGAAAATATATTAATTGCAACACACACATGCAAAAAAGGGCTTGTATACAGACTATATAAAGAACACTGACAGATCAGCAAGAATAAGGCAGAAAATCCAATTAAAAATAGACAGACTATCTCAACAGGCGTTTCTCAAAAGAGGATAAATAGGTATGTCTCAAAAAAGCCACTGAACATATGAAAAGGTTCTCAATTTATTAATCGTCCCAGAAATGTAAGTTGAAATTATACTGTGATCTCACTTCACACCCATTAGAATGGCTAAAATTAAAGGGTCCAACAACACTGCCAGTGAAAGGGAAGTTTTTAGGTCTGCAGTGGTGGCTCATGCCTATAATCCTAGTACTTTGGGAGGCTAAGGCGAGAGGATCCCTTGAGTCCAGGTGTTTGAGAACAGCCTGAGCAGCATAGTGAGACTCTGTCTCTACAAAAAAAATTTTTAAATTAGGTGGGCGTGGTAGTGTGTGTCTATAGTCCCAGCTACAAGGGAGGCTGAGGCAGAAGGACTGCTTGGGCCCAGGAGTTTGAGGTTGCTGTGAGCTAGGGGCTGAGGCCATGGCACGCTAGCCTGGGCAACAGAGCAAGACCCTGTCTCTATTAAAATAAATAAAAAGAAAACTTTTTATAACCACTTTAGAAATCTGTTTGGCATTATCTATGAAAGCTAAATTAACATGTATCCTGTGACTCAGCAATTCCACCCCCAGGTAGTTAAGGTTATTAAGTATGAAATGTCCAATTTCCTTAAGTACTAAGTTTAATGCTTGATGTCTGACATTTCACTTTGACACTTGTTTTATTTTTGTGAAGGTACATTCTCAGCCTTTCAAACACACATTTTGGCTTGTGATTATCTTTCAAAATTTTTTACAGCAATTTTTGTAAAACCATGGCTAAGTCAAAAATTCATGTTATGTTTGAACATGAGTTCCATCGTGGAACCAATGCAGCTCAGCTCAAAATATCAGTGAAGTGTTTGGGAAGGATGTGGTTAATGAACGCACAATACGTCAATAGTTTGAGAAGTTCCATTCTGGTGATTTTAATCTTGAAAATGAGCCACATAGATGACCTGAGATCAAGGTGGATAATGATGAGCTGAAAGCTATAATGGAAGCAAATCCACCTCAACCTAAGCATGAATTAGCAGCAAGGTTTGACGTTACTATTCCAACAATATTGGACATTTGAAACAAATGGGCAAGGTAAAGAAGTTGGACAGATGGGTACCACATGAATTAAAGGAGTGTCAGAAGAGAAATCATATCGAACTTGCCTTTCCTTGCTGTCATGACATAAAAGTGAACATTTCTACACCATATTGTTACGTGTGATGAAAGATGGATTCTTTTTTGCAATCACAAGTGTTCAGCACAATGGTTGGATAAAGACGAAGTGCCAAAACACAGTCCAAAACTGAATATTCATCAAAAAAAGCTAATGGTGTCTGTTTGGTGGTCCAGCGCTGATATTATTCCACTACAGCTTCATGAAACCTGGTCAGTCTATTACAGATGATGTCTGCTACAATCGGTTGGACAAAATGATGCAGATGCTTTCAATTTAGCATCCAAGATTGATCAACAGAGACAGGCCAATCCTCTTGCAAGACAATGTTCAAACACATGTTGTACAAACAATGCTGCTCAAACTACAGAACCTGGACTTGGAAGCTCTCTGTCATCCACCGTACTCACCAGACCTTGCGCCAACGGACTGCCATTTCTTCCAGGCTTTTGGACCACTTCTTGCAAGGAAAAATATTCAATTCTCAACAAGCTGTGGAAAACGCTTTTTGTGATTTCATTGCCACTCGCTCTCTAGGTTTCTTCACTATTGGCATAAACAAGCTACCATTAAGATGGCAAAACTGTGTCAACAGTTTAGACACATACTTTGATTAACTGTACTGCTTCTTGTTTGAAATATAATAAACTACACTTTTGATTCAAAGTCAGACTTCTCATATTTAATGACCTAATATATAGGTATATACCCAAAAGAGATATATACACATATTCACCATAAGATGTTCAATAACCCAAACGTCATCAACAGAAGAGAGATAAACTGTGTGGAATACTACACAACAATAAGAATGAATGAACTACTTCTACACTCAAGAAGAATGGATGTCACAAATGATATTGAGTGAAAGAAGCTGAACACAAATGAGTACATACTCCATAATTCCATTTACACAGACTTCAAAAATGGTCAGAACATATCTGTGATGTTAAAAGTGAAGGTGGTGGTTGTCTTGAGGGGTAGACAGTGATGGAAAGGGAACCCGGAGGGAGCTTCTGGGTGCTAGTAATATTTTATTTCTTAGTCCAGGTACTGGTTACATGGATGTGCTTCATTTGATAAAAGTTAACTGTCCCTCAGTTTATAAAAATTAATTGATTTGTGCATGACTCTGCTTATATGTTTTACTCCAATAAAAATATTTTTTAAATTGTGCCACATTGGATATATAATTTTCATCCAAGAAAGAACTGCTGGCAAATCTGTAAGATCCTAAGTGCGACATCCTTAAGAATGACTTTCTACATTTTCCTTATGAGTGTTTTTGTGGGTTTGTCTTTATCCTTTCTACATTGTTAGAAGCATAAATCTTTGATTTCTGTTGAGTTTTCCCAAAGTGTTTAGTGCACTGACTGTCAAACAGACCAACCAGCTGGTATATTTCTAAACTGAAGTATCAGAAATGCATTTACTGATTTTTCTGCTGCTCTGAAGTATCACTGAAACAGAGGCAAATTTTACATTGGTTTTTCTTGATTTTCAAAGTTCCCCAAGCACACATTTCTGCAGAGCAGCACGGGGAGACAGCAATAAAAAAAGACCAGAGGACAACTCACACCCAGCGTGACCTTGGACAAATCATTCTTCCTCTTAGTCCCTCCATTTCCTCATGAGTGAGTGAGTGAGTGAATGGATACCGCCCTCCTAGGCCTCCTGTGAGAAGTCAAGGAAATAACGGAAGTGAAAGTGCCTAGCACATAGTAGGTTTCATTTGCTATCACAAGAATTGATGACAATCTATCATCATCTTCATCCTGTGAGATAGGAAGCATCTCTATCCCCATTTTATGTAAGAGGAACCAGACTCAGAAAGATTAAGTAACTTCAACCACAAATTCATTCCATAAATACTTATTGCATGCCTACTATGTGCCAAGATGCATAGCTAGTAAGCAGCAAAGTCAGAATTCGGATCAGGTATTTTATTTTTTATTTTATTTTTAAAAATAAATGATGCAGTGGCATCATCACAGCTCACTGCAACCTCAAACTCCTGGGCTCAAGCCTCAGCCTCCCAAGTAGCTAGGACTACAGGTGTGTGCCACCACACCTGGATAATTTTTTCTATTTTTGGTAGGGCTAATTTTTTTTTATTTTTGGTAGGGACGAGGTCGCACTCTTGCTCAGGCTGGTCTCGAACTCCTGATCTTAAGGGATCCTCCCACCTTCTTGGCCTCCCAGAGTGCTAGGATTACAGACATGAGTCACCCAACCTGAATCAGGTATTTTAACTTTTAATTTCAGTGGGTCTTTCCATCTAACCGCAACCATATTCACATTTGTATCTCCCAAGCCTAGCACGCAGTGGGTGCTCAATATGTTAATGGATGAGTAATGGGGGTAATTTAAGATAATTTTTATTGGGTAATATTTACATAGTACACAAAACTATATAATGGTATACAGTGAAAAGTTCACCTCTTACCTCTGTCTCTCATCTGCCAAAAAAACGCTTTGTTTTTTTTATTACTGAACAATATATCTTGGATATTTTCCCATATTAGCACAGAGGGGTCCTCTTCATGCTTTTATTGCGTGGTATTTGTTTGAAGAAATGTACCATAATTTACTGGACATTTAGCTTGTTTCCAATGCTTTCTTATTACAAACAATACTACAATGAATAAAATATGCAAGTACATAGGTAAAATGCTGAGTCAAAGCGTATATGCTTTTCTAATTTTGATAAATAATGCCAAATTATCTTCTTCTTTTGTCCACTTGCTTCCTGAGATGGACCAAATTATCTTCTATAAGGGTTGTACCAATTTATAATCCCCAGCAATGGAAGAAAATGCCTATTTCCCACAGCCTAGCCAGAAGGTATTATTCAATTTTTATCAGCTTGATAAGTAAAATATGAATTTTAGTACAATATTAATTTACATTTCTTTTATAATAAGTGACGCTTATCTCTTCATATTTAGTAGCCATTTGTTTTTCCTTTTTTGGTATTTATATGTCCATTTTTCTATCCACTTTTAGCTTTCTTTCTTACCAATTTTCTAGGGCTTCTTTCCATATTAAGAAGTTTAGCTGTTTGTGGTATGAGTTACAAATGTTTTTCTAGCGATAATAGTAAAGAAAAGAGGTGTGCATGCAATGCACTATTATTTGGGGAAGCTCATTCTGGAAGTAAGTAAAATGAATTATGGAATTGAGAGCCAAAGCAGTGACACTGATCAAAAGGCTTTGGAGGCCAGGTGTGGTGGCTTACGCCTATAATCCCAGCACTTTGGGAAGCCAAGGCGGAAGGATTGTTTGAGGCCAGGAGTTCAAGACCAGCCTGAGCAACATACCAAGACACTGTCTCTACAAAAAATAAAAATAAAGAAAAATAAGGCAGGCGTGGTGGCACATGCCTGTAGTCCCTGCTACTCTAGAGCTGAGGCAGGGCAGGAGGATCACTTGAGCCCAGGAATTCAAGGTTACAGTAAGCTATGATTTTACCACTGCACTCCAGCCTGGGTGACAGAGTGAGACTCTGTCTCTAAAAAAATAAATAAATAGTAAGTGCCAAAGTTATTACCAAGAAATGACAGGCAAAAGTTATTAATTAGCAGTAATAACAATTACAATAACGATTGCTACACTTGGTTTAGGAGTGACTCCATGTCCAGTACTATGCTAAGTGCTTTACAAGCTTTAAGCCATGAGCTGGTACTACTATTGCCCCATTTCACAAATAAGAAAGGTGAGTTTACCCGTTAAGTGATTACTTGAAAATTCACACAAGATGTAGGTGGCAGAACCAAGGCTAACCCCAGGTCTGACTGACCCTACTTGCCTTGCAGGGTGAAGGAGAATAATAAGAGATTTTCAGTCTAAAAATCTGAGTAATTGCCTGGCTTGGTGACAGATGTAGAAGGCAGAGAACAGCTGCCTCTGGCTGGAGAGACGTGCTTAGTTTTAGGTACACTGAGCATTTTTCAAGGTTGTTCTTATATGTGATCACTCTTCCTACAATGTCTCTAAGTCAAAAGGGGCTGTATCATTCTTTCTTTACTGGTGAGAAGACTGAGGGACCATAAATTAAATAACCAGTCCCAGCTTAAATGTCCTATTCTGTAGAAAATCTTCTCTTACAGGTCAGTTTTCCTGATAATATGCACCTTATAGTACATTTTCCTTCCTGGAATTTGGCACGTTGGTAATTATACATTTATTGCTGTTTAATACCTGTTACTCTATAGACTCTAAGATCTATAGCTGGTTTTGCCTTTGTTTTGTTCTTAGTTTGGGGCTCAGCACTCAGTACTTATTTACTGAATGAATGAACTCCAGGCCTCTCAACCCTTTGGCCTTTTATCTTTATACTGCATTACAAAGGTCCCTATAGGCTGAATATAATATAAAATATAATATAATATTATATATACTAATATAATATAGTATTATATTATATATACTAATATATTTATATTTCTATATTATAAATATATAAAATATGTTATATTATAAATATATTATTTATTATATTATGTTTATAATATAGTATCATTTTATTATATTTGTAATAATATATAATTTTATTATATTACATTTATAATAATATATACTGTTAGGGCTTTACTGAGCCCTAACAGTAATAGGAAAGGAACAACAGATGCTTCACCTAACACTGATGAAGACCAAACAGAAAATCTGAACTTGAACAATTGCAAAAAGACAGACAGAATTCCCTGATGTTAATATATAATAAACAAGTGATGCAAAGAGTGGGCAGCTCTGATATGGACCAGAAAGGCAAATTTTGCATCATTTTCAGGAGCTTTTCCCTGTACGTTCCCTGCCCCAGTGAAGAGCAAGCCATGGACTTGGAGCCATGGGAACCCCTATCTGCTAGGCAGGGAGTCAACCCAGCTTCCAAAAGGCCTGCATGATAGCTGCACACTCACTGCCATATTGGCCAGAGAATTCATTGTCTGATAACTGTGGCTTAATGACTCTCAGTAAATACTTATTGAATGAATAGTGAGAGAGCGAAAAAGAGATGAAAGGCTTGATAACACAGGCTGATTTTCTAGGCAAGGTACACTTTAACCTGCCTGTGTGTGTGTATATGTGTGTGTGTGTGTGTGTGTGTGTGTATACATCTTGTAGATGGCATGATTGTCTAGATCTAAACCACCTGTTTCAGGACATGCCCTCATCACCAAACTCCGGACTCTGTTTCCCATTTACTTCCCTAATTTAGTTATTAGCTTTTTATTAATTAACTTCTTAATGTATTCAACAATTGGAAGAAAATACACCAAAATGTCTCTGGATAGGAATTCCAGATGATTTGATTTGCTTATTTACACAGCTTTTCTTTTCCGTTTTTTCTTGCAGTCAACATATATTATAATAACATTATTAAAATGTTACTTAGAAAACAAATTCAAAACAAAACACAAAATAAATAAATAAATAAAAACCCCACCAAAATTCCTTGAGCATCTACCCTATGGAGAGCATCGCTAGCACTAGAGACAAAGGCAAATGCAGCACAGACGTGGAGTGAGAGGAGCTGTGGGGAGGGAGCTCTCAGAGAAGGGAGAGACGGAAAGTACCCGGGGACAGACTGCTGATGCCCGTGAGGCTGGTGAAAGTAAAGGAGAAGGAGACGTTTTTAAAAAACTGCTTTACTATGGAAATGAAGAAAGAGGAAACAAATGTATGTAAAAGCTAGTGGCAATGGCCTCCTGGCTGCCATCTTGAGTGATGACGAGGAAGGGCTCCGTTTCATGCTGCCGGCTGCTCCCGCTGTGGCGGAGGAGGAGGTGAGGCAGTGGGCCTTGCTACCTTGTTCCAGCGCAGAAGGAGGAACATGGATGTTTGAGGGAAATGTAGGAAACATAAAGCATTTATGCTTCACCAGTTCCCCTGTGAAGAAGGAGCCAGACTGACAGAAAAGCCTGACTTGCTTAGAAGTACTAATTCAATCTGTGAGAGCGAAGTTGGCCTTCCAGGTGCTCATTCACCTGTGCGTACTGCGATATATGTTCTGAGACACTCATGGCAGTGTTGTTTGCAGTTTATCCGTAGAGGGATGATTAAATTACAGCACACCTATACTGTGGCACACTACACAGCTGATAAGAATGAGGTAATTCCATAGGTCCTGACACAGAAAGGCGGCTGTGAAGTATTAAGTGAAAAATACAAGTTGTCCTTTTGATGTGAAAATCACAAACTTCTGTAATTCTGGGGGGGGTGGAATTATGTACAAAACATCTGGAAGAATTTCTTCCCATCAAACTGTCTGAGAAGTAAATTGACAGGTAAGAAAGGACATTCCTTTTCCTTCATGTGATTCTAAACTGTTTGAATAACAATTGCTTCTATAATGAATAACAATTTGCATAGTGTTTACTGTGTGCCAGGTACCCTTCTGAGGGCCTTAAGTATATTAGCTCATTCGATTCTGACAATAATCCTATGAGGCGGCACTGTTCTTATCCCCTTGTACAGATGAGGACACAGTCCTTGCCCAGGTCGCACTGCAATATGTAAAGGAGCTGAGCTTTGAACCCAGGCCATCTGGCTTAGACTTTGTGCTCTTAATCACTAGGTTATAGTGCCTCAAAAAGATTAAATAGGCAAACAAATAGCACTGCTTTTAGAATCAGACACATGTGCATTGGAATCCGTTTTTGCTAATTAGCTGTGTGATCCTTCGCAAGTATCTTACTTCTAGGTCAGTTTCCCCATCTGTTAAATGGGGATAATGGTCACATTCCTCATGACGCTGTTGTGAGAACTACGTAAAATATGTTCAGTGCTAGGCATTGGGGGGCACTTGGTAAAGATAAACTATTTCCTCTATTGAGATTAAGTTATCATCCCTTCAATGTATATTAATTTTACAGGCTGTCTTCTTGATTGGCTGCCTGACCTAATCAGGTGCTGCGAGGCTGAGTAGAAAAGGGGGACTTGGGAAAAAAGGGTCCCAAGTCTGAGAAAGTGGGAAATGCCAGAATAACACTTCACCTCTTTCTCAGTTTTGCCTAAAGCCGGTCTAGTTAAGCCAATAAACTTAATCACATGAGTTTTAAAATCATTCTGGGGTAAAATGTCATCATACCCATTCTTAGAATGAGGATCTGGAGGTTCAGGGATTGTCCAGGCCACCAAGCCAATTCCATAACACCCATAACAGATATTGAGATGTTCCAATTCCACATCCCACCCGCTTTCCACAACACGCACTGCCTGTGCCCTTGTGGGGGTATTGTGGTTGTGAAGAGGTGACTTCAGCTTCTCAGAAGGAAAAAGCGTTATAGAACTGATAGCAGTAATAGTCCCCTTGGGGGACCATTCCATCACTTCACACGCTGCTGTTGCTGAGTGGGGAAAATGGCCTCCCCACACGTCATAGCTAAATCGACTCACTGCAAGTGCGACAAATCCCAGCCACCAGCCCCTGCTCAGGTCCACACAGCCCAGGGTCAGATTACTGTCCTTTGCTCTCGGTTATTTTTACAGCGGTCATCATTCCTCACACAGGACACAATCCACCCTCTAGGAGACAGGTGGCCCCGGCAGGCAGGTGGCTGGTGGCTGGTGGCTGGTGGCAGGTGGGGGGAGTGGACAAAGTGGGGCTTGGTCATTGCTCCCTGGCAGCACGGCCTCCTGCCTGTGTCTGGGCCTTCCTTGCATTTGATTCAAGAGCACAGGGGGCTGGCAGGACTAAGAAAGGAGTGTTTGTGAGGCTCTGACCAGCGGCCCATTTTTCAGTCTCAGTCATTCCCTGCGAGGTGGAGGTCATTACCCTATTCTCTAGGGAGAAGAAATGGCGACTGGAAATGGATGTAAGATACTGGACTATAAGGACAATGGACACCTCCCAGCTTCTGTTTACTGCTTGTCTGCTAACCGCAAGGCATTATGAGTACATTATGGAATGCAGAGAAAAAAGACAAAAAACGCAGAAACCAGAGTCTCTCAGCTAGGACCCGGAACAGGTTAGAGCCTATCAGGGGCAGGATGAAGTAAGAATCACTGTGGGGGCAGATGCATAATCAGTATATAAACAATTTAGTTATAAAAGGGCACTAGCACACAAGGGAGGGTCCCTGCCCGAAGAAGAGGCCACTGCGCTGGCACTCTGGGGGCTCGGACCCTCGCTCGAGCTAGACAATAAAACTCCTTTTGATAATTACAGCCTTGGTGACTCTGTCTCTCTGTCCCGTGGCCCTGCGAATCTCTAATATAACATGGACAGGAAAGATCTGGAGTTCTTGGTCTTTTTTCCAAGACATGAATATTGTACAGCTCACTCCCAAGTGAGTGCCAGAGGTATGTGAGTCCACACCATTCTCTTTCACTCAGGAAACCCTTTGACTGCTAAAATGTGATAGTTACTAAAGCTGGAGTTTGTTACTCTAGTCTACCTACTTTTGGGTATGCTTGAAAAATGCCACAATAAAAAGGTAAAATAAATTTTTAAAAAATCTTTCGAAATGCAAGTGAGTGAAAGTAGTGTTATGATAGAGACAATATTGTGTCTGTCAGTTTATTTTTTAAGTAAACGATTTACAACCTGTGGCACTGCACTGTTAGTAATGAGGTGCTCGCCACGTACCTCCGCGCCCCAGTGCGAGAGTGGCCGGCACAGCAAGCGTGAGGGCTGGTGAGGCTGTCAGTGTGCCCTTCCTCTCTGGTTCCTTCCTCACAGGGACGCCCTTCCCCGCCCCTGCCAACACACACATACAATGGGTGTGGGGCGCTCCTTTTGGGTAGTGACCATTGGAACTGCTTTTAATGGCCCTGTTGACAGTATCAACATTTGCAAATAGTAAGAATAATTTCCAAATAGTAAGAATAATTTCCAAATACAAACACAGTCAAGCACAAGGAGTCAAACCCTTAGAGGTGGTCTAGGTGTCTGCAATGAAGGACAGAGTACCAAAGGTTCTGAGAAACACAGCCTAAAATTGAATAATAACAGCTATGTTTACCAGCCCTGAGCTAAGAGCCTTACATGCATCAACTCTTTTCAACGACCCAGAGAGGTAGAGGTTATTAAACCCATTTTACAGATGAGAAAGTAGAGGCAGAGTAGTCAGCCAGGTTCATATAGCTGGGATGTGGAGGTCCCTAGACTGGATTCCCTGACTCCACTGCCTACATCACCTCCCAGTGTGAACGCTGGCTCCTCAGAGGGAGTAGGAGGGTTTGGGGTGAATTGCTTGAACATGTTGTGGAATGGAAAAGTGAGTCTTGGGGGAAGCGAGCAAGCTGGGATGGTTGGGTAGCCTCAGCACAGGGATATTTGTGAATTGAACCTTGAGCAGAGTTTCAGACACAGGGCGCAGGCGTGTGTGGGTCAGGAACCACATGGAGCCTCCACATACACTTGAATTTCCCCAAGGCAAGAAACCACACAGATAGTTCACAGGTAAGAGCCTCAAAATCCCAGCCCCCTCCTCAAGCTGTGAAGCAGCTGCCTCACCGTGACCCGAGGGCTTGTCAGAAATGCCGGGGCCCCACCCCAGAGAGACTGACTCAGAACCCACATTTTAACAAGCCTCCCAGGTGACTTGTGTGAGAGGCACGGCCCTGGCTCAGCACCCTCCAGTGAGGGACTGTGCCAGTCATCATCGCCCGGGCAGTACGGGGGGAATTCCTTCTTCCTGTACGAGGCTTGGGGGATGGCGCTTAGGGGTCTAAAACTACCAGCTGCCCCAACCTCCCCCTTGCAGAACCCATCAGTGTGGCTGCGGGTGGCAGACTCCTCGGGTGTCAGCATTTCCAGGAAGGATGAGCCCCTTGTGTGAGCCCCACGTGCCCCTGTCTGTCTCAGGTTCGTGAACACGGAGGGAGTGACAGCAGCTCTTCCTCACAGCATGACCAGGCAGTGACAAATGCGCCACACGGGAGGAAATTAGTGAATAATCTTCACATATTTTGAAGTGAGTCATGTTGGCCTTTCTTGTGGACTGTGTCCAGATGATTAAATTTCTGGTTTCTGTTTCTTATTTCAGGGTATACTGATAATTATCACTTAAAAAGCGTCCCCCAAAATGCCAGGTGCTGGGGATAACAGATCAGGTGGTCCCTTGAAACACTATTCAAAAATATTATACTGTCACCCCCTTGCTAACAAAGTTAAAATAGAGGACAGGTAAGATGCCTCTACAAACATGGACTGCTGTGATTTTGGTAACTGTTAGGGAGCAGAAACTCAACAGTAGTCCCGGGGGGCCCCCACCCCTCCCGTCCTGTCCCCTCCCCCCCACACCCCCTCTCCCTCTCCCATTTGCTTGGGGTTCTGATGCTGAGTGCAGCTGACAGTAACCACCACGGCTCTGCCTGTTGCTCGAGCACCTACTTTTGGATTCCATTTGCTTTGCCCATTTAATCCTCACAACAGTGCTTTAAGGTAGGTATTATTATCCCATTTTATAGCTGAGGAAATTGAGGCTCCAAGAGAGGCTAAGTTGCTCAAGGTCACACATCTAGAAAGCACCAGAGCATTAGCACGCAGGTCTGACAGGGACTGTAAAGCCCCTGTCTTCCCCTCCACACCTGGTTGCTTCCACCCCACCTGGCTCCTAGTGGAATTTCAGGTGAGGGATGTACAGAGAGAGGAGCAGGGAGTGTCCCTGCTGCACCCAGGCATACCACGCTGGTGGCTGTCAGTAACACATACATGTCAGTCTGGTGCCAGCTCCAGGATGCTGAGATGCCCTGCATGAATCTCCAAGGGGCGAAAGGAGGGCTCTCCAGGGACTGATGCCATCACGGGGCCCAGGCTACGTAACTGAGCCCGGTCATGACCCCAGAGTGCTTTGCCTCTCGTCACCCTCGCTCACCATCCAACCTGCGAGCCCCCAGGCCTGGATTCTCTCCTCCACTCCCCACCATGGTTCTTGACCCCTTCCTCTCCCTTCTCTTCCAAACCTCTCTGTCCATTCTTCTCTGTAGTTCCCCTCTCCACACCTGGAGGCCTACACCGTCCTCATATCAATCTCCTCAAACTTGCCTGGCCAGAAGAGTCACCTGGGGACTTGGACACGCAGACTTGCAGGCTCCTGTCCTAGTGGTCTGAATTGGAGGCCTGAGGACCTGCATTTAAGAAGATCCCATGTGTCCTTATAATCAAACACGTTTGGAAATACTGGACTACACCCCTGCTGTTGTCATCCACAGTGCTCAAAGCCACCCATTCCTGTCCTGTAACAACGCCTCCAATGCCCCAGCCTTAAAGTAAACCGACCTCCCAACCTCAGTGAGCTGCACATGTGCTCCAGTCACCTGTCTACTGCCTGGCCTACCCAGGCCTTGTCACCTGGAGCTGCCCTCCCCTGACATGCCACATTCTTCTGCCTGCATTCTCCTCCCCCTCCCATCCTCCTGCTCCCTGGCTGGGCCCTGAGCACAAGCCTTTCATGCATGGACATCTTCTTGGTCTATCAGGCCCCTCCTGAGCTTCCTTCTTCCTTCCTGCCCATTTGGAACCCCTGGTTGACCACATGAACTAGGTTGTTGCCAGTCTGAACCGTATCCTACAGCTGTACTTGCTCAGCAAACCTTTTATTAATTCATTCCATCTTCTCCTTTCCTACACCTAAGGAGCTAAAGTCTGAGATCTTCAGAGAAACCCCATGAGCCTGTAGGCTCACCCCACCACAGGTCCAGGGTCTGCAACCTTGGCTGAGCCCTACTTGATCTAGAATTTGAGGCTGTGAGCCTGTGAGGCTTCACCTCCATACCCTCTTCCCCCCACAATAGTATTGACATCACAGTCATCCTCTCTGCTGTCCCTTCAACCTCAGAGGTCAGATCTCACTCCTGCAGCTCAGCAGGAGCCCATCCAGGATGTTCATGGTACCATCCACCAATTCCTACCCACTCTATCCATCATCTTTCTCTTCTCTGTGTCCTTAACCTCTCCCTCGCAGCTGGCTTTCCAGCTCAGCCAGTTAAGCTGTCTAAGTTTCCCTCACCTTAAACATCTTGCTTGATTTTGTGCCCCCATCTACCACCGTTATCTGATCTCTTGTCTTCCTTTCACCAAAGGCTCTGTAATTCTTTGCAGTCGCCTCTGCCTCAGCCCCTTCTCTGACACTGCTCTACCCGAGGTTGACAATGACTGCCAGCACAGTGCATGAGCCTGTGGACAGGATCAGACCTTGTGTGACTTGGCCCTTCTGCTACATTCACACTGCTGACCACTTCTTCTTTCATGACTCTTTCTATTCTCGTGATCTCCGAGGCACCATTTTCTCCTGACTCTCCTCTTCTCTGACAGTTTCTAGTCGGTCTCTCTTGTGAGTTCTCTTTCCCTGACCACCTTGAAAATGGGTGTATCCAGATCCTGAACATGGCCTGCTCTCTCTGGTCATCGTACACACTTCCATGGTGTTAATGCAACCTGCTTCTAGAGCCTTAGCTTTTAGTTCCAAATGGTCTGCTAAATGTTGATTGTGGCACGGATGGTTCAAAATTCATACACCCCCCAAGCCAGCTCCTCCTCGTGTATTCCCATGTATCAGGAGGGCACCTCCATCCAGCTGGCTGCCCAAGCTGGAACCCTGAGAGCCATCCTGGTCCTAATCTCTCTTCATCTGCTCCCTACTCCCCCCACCCCAATATACACACAGCCAACCTGCCACCAAGGCCTGGGGACCTGTCCCTCAGTAGTCCTCAAATGCACGCCCTCTTCTCCTTCTCCCCACTACCACTCCAGCCCAGGGCTCTGCCTCTCACCCGAGCTCTCCACAGCCTCTCAGCCGCTCTCCCTCCCTCCCACCCTGCCCTTCTCCAATCTGTCTTCCACTCAGCCCCCGAGTGATGTTTCTAAAATGCAAGCCTGGTCCCATCTCCACCACATAAAGCCCTTCAAGGACTTCTTGCCACCCACAGTTAAAGTCCAAGCGCTGTGACAGCTCCCCTGGGCTTAGCCCTGGATTCCGTGCCCGTGAGCCATCATTCCCACAGTCCCCTCCCTCAGCCCAGGCGTCGTGTCCCCCACAACTTCTTTCCTGGCTCTATCTAGCTGGGTTAGTGCTACTCAAAAGCATTCCTATATCACCTTCCACTTACCAGAGCATACTGTAAATCCAGCTATTAACTGAGGAAAGAAAGCCTAAGGATTGTTTTCCAGTGTCACAGCCTCCCCCAGCCCTGGTTGTGACCACAGTCACTGAGAGTGGCTCCTCCTTGCACCTATGAATGTGTGTGAAGCCAGCCCTCCCCTCCCCCGGCCTCTTGCAGTGAAGCTCCAGGACCACCCAGGGTTCAGCCCACCTCAAGCTCTGCTCCTCAAAGGGAGTGGCCTCTCCTGGCTATTGGCAAAGCTACCAGAAACTTGGCTTCAAACCATTCACGTCTAAACAGGTGGTCTAAATACTCTGGCAGGGATCATGGGTTTAGAAGAGGGAGAGATGAATTCATAAAATGCCATGTTTTCAGACCACCCTGAACCCTAAGGGCCAGGTCACTGGTGAAGGAATTGTCCCACTGGGAGGGAGGGCACTAACCCACCTACCAGCCCACCTGAGGGACCCCGAGGTGTCAACGCAGCCCTCGGGAGGGCTGTTTATAATTATGCCAGCCTGCTAGCCCCTCTGGGAGGAAAGGTGAGGAGGCTGACACTGAGCATGCCAGGGGCCCCAGGACTCTGGGGCACACTCTCTTGAATATGGTAGAGGGGACACTGGCCTCAGCCTCTGGATAAGCAGGGGGTGCCCACTCTCTATAGGAGACGGGCCGACCTTTACCGGGCGTGGAGTGCTAAATGATGGCAGAGGGGATACTGTTGAACTGGACTCTGTGGAGCCCTTCAAGTGTCCTCTGACCTAGCCTTGGAATCACAAACCCCTTCAAAAAGGGGGGCTAGAAAAACTGATAGTGCCAGCCTAACTTTTGCAAACTATAAAAGGCTCGCCTGCGAATGGGAGGGGCTACAGTGGAGGCAGGAGCAGCATGGCCAATCCAAACCATTAAGGCAGAGAATGGAAAACGGGGCTGCCATCCAGTTGTGCAGGCTGTTCACAGCTCAGGCTGCTCAGCTAGGGAGCAACTGGGGGCCTGAACCCAGCCCATGCGCCCATGTGGCAAGCTGTCTGTACAGGGGCAGGACTGCATCTGCTGGGAAAAGAGGGTGCCTGTTTCTCATCTGCAAAAAGGCACCATTTGGGATTGTCTAGACCTTGATGGAGAAAACATTGCTAGCTGCAATGAGAACACTTAGGAGAATGTAAGAGGAGCCCAGGATCTGGCAGAAGATGACAAGAGCTTTGGAAGCCCCAGGGACCCTATGTGTCAGGGTTTCAGCCCACAACCATGATTGTGCCCTACTCTTCCCTTCACCCCACCACACCCCACGAGGCCTCTCTGTGGCCAGAGGAAAGAAGGCAGCATACTCATGACGGCGCCCCAGCCACCTGCACCCTACTGACCCATTCCCGAATGGGGAGGAGGGACCTGGTAAAGAGAGGAGGCATCCCTAGCCTGCCTGTGACCATCACTGTGCTCAGCATTCAGCTGAGACTTCGGCTGCAGAGCTAACCCTGTGGCCAATCCGTCTGTGGCCAACGCCAGGTGAGAGGGGGCTGTTGAGTTTTCCCCTTTTGTTTCATTCCTATTTATAACTTTACCTTAACATCATCCACTACTGACGACAGCACACAGGTTCTAACCTGCCTGGGAACATCAAGGAAGATTATAGCCTTGTTCTGAAAGCTAACAGCACACAACATAAGGACTCTCGCCTCCTGTCTTTGTGGCTTGCTACAGAAGGTGACAGGCAAGGGGATGACCCTCTTAGGCACAGACAGGGGAATACAGGGGTGGGGCTAGCTTTTCTGAGTCCCTGCTCTCTGCCATACATACATGATCATATTTAATTCCCCAACAACCCTGTAAAACAAGTATCACCTCCACGTTACAGATGAGGAAACCGAACCTCAGAGGGAAAGAGTGACCCTGGCCAACTAGTAAGCCGGGGTGACCTGATTTGAAATCCCCCATCTGTCTGGCTCTGACACATGGGTTTTTTTTCAACCCACACTGTCACCTGGAAAGTATTTCCTATGGGCAGAAACTCAAAATAGTAAAAAGGAACAGAAAAAACTTGAGCAGTTCTGCTTTAGCAATTGAAGCCAATCTCGCTACAATCTTCTCCTTCCTGTTCCTACTTCCAGGACACTCTCAGGGAGCCCAGGCTCTGGGTAAACGGGCACTCTTTGCCTCCCCCACCCTATCCCCAAGGATTTTTATACAGGTGAGATCATTGCATTAAAGCTGCATCTTGTGAGGGGGAGGAGGGTGGGCAGAAGAACTCACGAGCTGATTATATATAGGCCTCAGACTCCCTCCCTCCCCCCACCACCCCCTCTTATTTTTAAACCCCAGCAAGGAAGGATCTTCTTTCCCTCCAGCCAACTTCTCAACCCACTGCTCAACCAACGCATCATCCCTCAGAGAATGATTGACAAGACACACAGTTTAGCTCATAAAATGTGGGAGAAGGAAGGGGCCATAATGATAATAGCTGATGTTTACGGAGTACTTATTATGTAATAGCCAGGCACGGTTCCAGAGACGGTACATATAGACCCATCTCTCTCTCTCTCTCCCTCTCTCTCTCTCTCTCTCTCTCTCTCTCACACACACACACACACACACACACACACACACACACACAGAGCACAAATGAGAACACCGAGACCCAGAAAGGCTGTCCAGAGTCTCCCAGCTTTTATGCAGGGGACTTGGACAGCCTGGCTCCCAGATGCTGCTCTGCCTCTCAAAGGTCATCTCTCCCGGCTGCCCCGACCCCGTTTTGCAGGTGAGGAAACAAGCCCAGAGAGCCGAGGGACCTGCCTGGCTAGTCAAGGGCAGGGCCAGTCAAGATGTCAGGTCTTCTGGCCTGGACCCAGGGCTCTTTCCTCCACCCCGGCGGCTCAGCACACCCAAGACTCGAGAGTTTGCTATCTGCACTTCACTCACCTCAGAGTTTAGATCCCACCTAACACTACAAACTGGAACATTCTTAAATGCCTGTTTATCTGGGCGAGCCTCTGACAGACACCTGCACTGTACTCGGGCACGCCTAACGGGCACACAGATGGCTAGGCACAGCTTCTACCTCTAGGTCAGCCAGACAGACATTCTTCACCTCTCCCCGCCTTGGCGCTCAGATGCACACGGGAGCCGGGAGGAGCCACGGCACCCCCCACGTCCAGCCGTGCTCCGGCAACGACTTGGAACCCTCCCTGCAAGGCCAGCAAATATTTTGATAATCTTTCCCCTACAGGATTCTCCTGTGGAGAACAAATGGACACAGTTGGGAGCCATCTTTCAGAAAAATTCCACAGGAAGAAGCATGACATCAGTGGAGGGGATTTTGACCCTCAGGCCTCTTGGGGAGGGAAGCAGATTGCTCAGATTACAGATGGTGAAGGCGGGGGCTGCCCTCGGGGTCTGCCGGGCTGCAGCACCCAGCGCAGGCAGGGACAGGACTCGGGCTCTCTCAACGGACCTCGTCAGGGGGAGGCAGCCTGTGTGGTGGTTAAAAGCACAGCCTTCGGGGGCAGCCGACCCGGGCTCTGAGGACTGGCTCTGCCACTGGAAGCAGTGTGACCTTGGCAAATCCGTTTACCCGGTTCTGCTCCTCAGTTTCCCCACTGTAAGATGGGACAACGGGAGTGCTCACCTCTTGGACAGGCCCTTGAGAATGAGACACAACCATGTCAAGGCAGCACTGAGCACAGGGCCTGGCACCTGCAGGTGCTGAATAGCCGTGAATGCATTGCCACCCTGGGACCCTCCACCTTCCTTGAGAGAAGCCCCCGTAGCGACTCGTGGCCCGTTTCCTACCAGGCCACAGACCAGTAACGGGCTGAGGCCAAAGGGTTGAGGACTACAGCCACAGGGGGCCTGAGGTCCTGCTCCAACTCAAATGCCTTCGGGACAGGCGGTGGGGTGACGGTGCCTGTGTGACTGCCCCCCCCGACGGCACATTCCGCTCTGTTGGAACAGAAGTTGGGGCCCACCCTGCTAGGTGACAGCTCCAAGCATGATGTCCCACACACACATTGGCCTGCTGGGCCATGAGAAAAGCCCCAGAGATTCCTGGCACAGGATATCTCTTCACAAAGGCATATTATTATCTAGAAAAAGATAGAGCCAAATTAGCAAGCATTTATAAAAAATGGAGAAAATATAAAGCCACTGGGACATAAAAGATGCTGCAGAAACTGAACAGCATGTGGTGGAGTGGGCGGCAGGGCCATGGGGCTGCTTCATGAAGTGGCCTTCTTGGTCTCCACCTCTGCCCACTTTCTGGCCCCACCCCCAGGGCCTCTTTTGGAAGATGACTTTGTCTCCATTTTCCCTGTCTATGGGCCTTGCAGGACTGGAGGACTGTCCTCGGGCTCAGCATTCTCCTGGTGACTCATCAGTTAGGCCGTGGGTACCTGAGGCACCAGAGTCACTCTCTGTGTCTCTGGGTCACCAGTCATACCCTGTAGCGTCCCCCTCAGGGGAGGGCGGGACTGGGCTGTGGCTACAGAGAAGGGCTGGGTAACTGCTGCTAAAGGACCCAGGCCACGCAGAGACCTGCAGTTGGGGGCCGTGTCAGGAGGGGCCACCCTGCTCCAGGGGCTCTAGCTCAGAAGAAACCCAGCTCTCTTAAAGGTACTGACCCACGCGAAATTCTCAGGGTGGAAACTCTAACTCTCTAACTCTCAGGGCCAACACGCCTATCCCAGTACCCTTGCTGCCCCTCCCCAGTGTATGCACGCCCTGCAACGACCCCTCCTGGTGCGCGCCCCCTGCACATACACCCTGCACACGGTCCGAGGATCCAGTTTGATGTTACGGGGAGAAAATGTATGTCTGGGTGGAGGCGGGCAAGGTAGGCATGTGGAGAAGGAGAATGTTGACAAGAAATCCAAGCACACGGGCCATGAAAGAGTCTTAAAAATACCTGAGTCCAGCTGTCTCCTGTCTGTGCCCTCAACTTAGCTGAGGTCCAGGTCAGGGGAGGCCCATGGCCAGCTTGGCACAGCAAGCTGAGCTGGTTCCCAGACCTGGCACCTGGCTTTGAGCAATGGAAGTGGCGGTAAGTCTGTGCTTGTGGTGTCCCTGGCTCAGGCCCAGATCCTGAGATCCTGCATGGTGGGGACATCCCCTGGCCCTGATTTGACTCTGCTGCTCCAGTCACAGAGCTTTCTCGGAAGCAGACACGAAGCCAAGGCACTTCATTAAGACGGGAGGTCAGATAACAGCCCCCGCCGTCTTGGAAACTGCACACTGCCCAGTGGCACGGAACGGGTCAGATCTCAGCCCTCCCAGGAGCGCCGGGCATTGTGTTTCAGCACAACTCTGCTCAGCTACTCCCACAGGAAGGAGACAGCTTGCTCCCACCTTGTTTTTACTTTCCAGAACACTGCAGTCCTCTTAGAAATACTCATGTTCGCATGACAGAGTGGCAGCTACCCACACCCCTCAGAGGCTTCAGACCTGAACCAGGCTGAGCCTGGCGTGGTGGTCTCTGGGTGGCAGATGAACAGACCTGAAGGGAGCCTGCTCTTTGCAGCCCAGGGCTGGCTGTCATGGCCTGCACTGGGCAGGGGGCTCACAGGTGCGCCCTGCTTTACTCAGCGTGAAGATGGGCTGCTCACAAGTTAGCTGGAAACAGAATTGTGGTCAGGCTAGTCCTCCTTAATTTTCCAGAGGGGAGGCAGCTTATATGTACAATCCATGTGGTGAGGGGTGTCATTTGGAGAGATAAAAAATATATTCATAAACAGGAAAACGACTTTTTAAAAATGATTGACTTTTAACAACCTGTGTACGTGTTGGGGATTTTTTAAAAGTGAAACAACTTGGCAAGCTTTCAAATTATATATACATATAATGATAATATATATTACATTTGTATTATGTGTTTTGGTTTTCAAAGTGCTTTTATATGCCCTCTCATTCCTTATATATCCAACGATTTTTAATAAGCCCCTACAAAGACCCAGGCAATTTCCTAGGCATGAGGGATGTGCCATGAACAAGGCAGGCAAGGTCCCACCTTCCACTGAGCTGTCACCTGGCTGGAGGAGACAGACCACAAACAACAGACAAATGAACCACTAAGACAAACGCAGGCAATGATAAGTGTTATGAAGACTGTAAAGCCAGGTAATGGCTAGATGGACTGTCCAGTATGGTAGTCACACGTAGTTATTTAAGTCTAAATGGATTGAAATGAAATGAAATTAAACATTCAGCTCTTCAGTTCCCACTAGCCACATTTCAAGTGCTAAATGGTGGCATGTGGCTAGTGGCCCGTGGCACACAGAACATTTCCATCATCATAGACATTTCTACAGGATGGCAAAGGGCTAGAGACTTGGGGCTCATTTAGAGCAGGTGGTCAGGGAAGAACTCTCTGTGGAGTTGCCTTGAGCTGAGACCCGAAAATGAGAAGAAATCAACAGCTCACAGGCCTGGGTGGGGGTGGGGTGTGTGGGCAGACAGTTTTAAGCACTTTGGGGCAAAAGTCCAAATGTAGACATGAGTTTAGCAAATTTGAGGAACAGAAAGAAAGTTGGTGTGCCTGCAGAGTAAGGAGCTGTGTGTGGGGAGACTAGTAGAGAACATAAAGTCTAAAGTACTAATAAAAACAGTTGATGGCTGCTGAGTGCTCGTTATGTGCCAGGCATCTATGAGGTAGGTGTTACTATCCTCATTTTATGGATGAGAATACAGACACGAGACACTTGGCCAGAGTCACACAGCAAGTGAGGAGACAGAGCTAGGATTTCAGGCCGGTGGCATGGCCATGGAGCACTTCATTACTATGTTGCACTGTGTCTCCAAAGAGTCAGGGGCTGCATCATTGTGAACTCCCTGTGAGGAGGGGATACCCCATCTGGGCGTGATAAGGAGTCCTTGCAAGATTTTTTTTTTTTGAGACACAGTCTCACTATGTCGCCCTGGTTAGGGTGCAGTGGCATCATTGTACCTCACTGCAACCTCAAACTCCCAGGCTCAAATGATCCTCCTGCTTTAGCCTCTCAAGTAGCTGAGACTACCGGAGCATGCCACCATGCCTGGCTAATTTTTCTATTTTTAGTAGAGAGGGTGTCTCACTCTTGCTCAGGCTGGTTTCAAACTCCTGACCTCAAGCCATCGTTCCACCTCGGCCTCCCAGAGTGCTAGGATTACAGGCGTGAGCCTCCTCAGTCGGCCTCCTTGCAAGGTTTTAGGCAGGATAGTGACATGATCTACTGCACTTTTAAGTGATCCATCTGTTCATAGTATGGAGAATGGACTGCAGAAGTTCAAGTTGGGGGACTATCTCATTATTCAAGGCTATAACATTTCTGTGGCTCCAACAAGGATAGCAGCAATTCTTTGTTTTTAGTTTTTAAAGCCTATCAGACATTGCACTTTTATTTTTCATGGTTTACTTATCTTCAAGGACTATGGCAGATAAAACAATGTATCTTTTATTTTCTAAAAAAAAAAAAAAATACACATGAACATCCCTAAATCTTAGTTGCTCCAAAACTCAACAAGTTCACCCACCATTCAATTAGCTATCAGAAAGCCACTTTTTGCCAAGTCTTACCTGGTTCAATTTAAAGCATCTTTTTTATATTCTTTAGATTGTTATCAAATTAAGCCAATGATCTTCCTAAATGGGAAGTCTGACTTCAGCTGATTTCGTCTCCACCCAGGGTTGTGTCCACATTCAGGAGAAAGGGGTTGAGTCTTCACTTGAGTGGGAGCCCATGGTGTGGGGGTTCTGTGTGGAAGAGATCTTCGTGGGCTGTGTAGTACTTAAGCATCTCGATTTTAAGCATTTAGAGGGGGGAGATATCAGGACTATAGTGATAATCGTCGTTCCCTGGACCAATTTACCCTGTAACATTGACTTTGGATGTGGGGTCTGTGTGTTTCAGGTTCCCTTGTAGAAGAAGGAATGAAGGCAAACTGATGGACCTCCCAGGGAGACAGCATATAAATCTACTTCTAGCCCTGCAAACAGCTGCCTACGGCACTTAAACAGAACACAACTTCTAACCACCTCCAGCCCTAACTGTCACTCTCTCCCATCAAAGGCCAATTGTTGTTTAGACTTTCTCTACCTCATAGGGGGAAGGGGAACAAGATGGTTCCCCTTTGAACAGTATTTCAGCCATAGCCATAGCCATAGCCCTTCAGCCATAGCTACCTTCTGCATGGCCTGTTTGGGATACGGGTTCAAGTCAAGGTCATAACTCTGTGGTGTCCCAGGCACTTGACACCCTTCCCCCTTTATGACAGGTTATTTAACTTCCCTGTGGCTGGCTTTCTTCCGGATAATTATGGTTAACTATCTGTTCGACCTCCTATCGCTCTTGTGAGAATTAAGTGAGTTAGAAGTAAAGAAGTGAGGCCAGCACACTTACCAGAGTTAGCTGTATCATATTATCTTAGTGGAAGGAGGAGGACAGCAAAGGAGGTGGCCAGATCCAGAGCCCAGTCTCAAGGCCACAATGAATAAGGGTCCTAGAGTCATGCAGTTAACAGTTACCCTGGAGCCTCTGCAAGTCAGAGGATTCTCATGAGCTCCAGGCGCTGCCCAGAAGTCCCTCTGCAAGTGGGATCCCCACCACCCCACAGCCCTGGCTGTAGTTTCTGCTCCGGTCTGGGGCAGAGCAGCCACGGGCTAGGCCACTTCCGAATACCTTGCCTCTTCCTCACCTCCTGAGGCTAGGCTGGGTCAGCTGCAGCAGCTCCTACTGGCAGAACGCAAAGGAAAGGCCTTCTCAGTTGGGTGTGAGGACGTTACAGTCGCCCTTTGGGTTCTGCCCATGGGTGAGTAACCCGGGGCCACAGGCTGGTTGGACCCAAGTCTATGGCCTCTCCTGGAGCTGCCTTCCCTGGACTACAGAGCTAACCACCCATCCCACCCATATGCCTATTATCTCAACAAGCTTACGATTTAATTCTAAGTAACAGTGACTCACAGGATAGCAGTTCTCTTATTTGCCAGGGAAGTCTCATGAAGATTAAGCTATTCTCCCAGATAAAGGAAAGTCTTTACTTTTAGAGTTGGAGGGAGGCAAGCAAGTTACCAGACGCTTTGGAGCCAGATCCTCTGTCTTTGAATCTGGCTTCACCACTTACAAAGTGGTATGACCTGGGACAAGTTATTCAACCTCCAGTGACTCAGTTTCCTCATCTGCAAAATGGGGATAATAATAGTACTTGCCTTATAGGGTTATTATGAGAGTTAAATGAGTTAATATCTATACAGAGCTTAGAATTGTGCTTGGCACATAGTAAGTGCTTATGTGTTTAATAAATAAATGTTCAATAATGGGGAATTGTCTATATAAAATCTGTATAATGCCATACTACACAGTCATTCCAATTTTTTTAGTAGCATGGGAATATCTTCATGATCTATTACTAAATGAAACAATAAACTTTAAAACAAACTTTATAGTATACCATTATTATTGAAAAAAAATAAAACAAATCTGTGTACACTGAAAAAAATACTAAAAGCATATACACCAAAAGGGTGTTTTTCTGTTTTCCAAAATTTCTGTATTATGCATATGATACTTTAGTAATAAAAAAACAAACAGTAAGAATTATATAGAAAGGGATCAGATGTAGTAGATGTACATAATCCAGATTAAATGATCATGCTTTAAAATAATAATAGCCCTGACAGTCCCCAAGATGAATCATTCAGGGCACCTCCTAGGCTGAAGCTGAACAGTATCATTAAAAAGGAAAAAAACATAATATTAAATACTTATATGGATATGTTCTACTATCTTCCTTCTGGGAATAATCAAAAGCTAACTACACCAACACAGAGCCAGATTGAAGTCTTACCTAAACAACAGATGACCCAGATTTGCAAAATAAACAAAAGCAGCAAACAGCAGTGTGTAAAAGCAATGGATTGAGCATGTTTCGCAAGGCGGTGAGTGAAGTGGGAGTCATGTAAGCTGCGAGCATAGACAGGATGGGGTGGGGTGCAGGAGCATTCCTCCAGCCCTTGAGTCAGAGGTTTCAAGAAGGAAATAGAACTTTAGGGACTGCTAGAATAAAGGAAGGAGATAGGCATCTCCTTTTACTACTCATTTGTATAGATTGAGTGGAGCAAAGACTAAGTCAAGAACTACCCCTGCACCATGACCTTTAGTAATGGGCCAACTCCTGCTCTGCTCTGCTACCAGGTCACTTCTCACCCTGCTCCAGGGTCTTGCAGAACAATTCAACCCCCAAGCACCTTACCTCTAGGCCAGGATGGGTGGGACTAACGTTCAGTGTAACCCTATGTGTGTCAAAGAACAGGAGGTGGATGACTGCAAAACATTTTAACCCTGCTTCCAAAGTGCCTTGTGTGGTTTTGCCTGTTTTTCTCTCCTTAACACTCATAATTTCACATATTCCTTTCCCCTAATCCAACCAACAGTGGATCCTTTGTAAATTGACATCATCTTTTTCATCTCTCTATTTTCAGTTCGTAAGTTCTTGCCCCACCCTCTTATTACCCTCAGAAGATATGAAGAGCTTTGGAAGAAAACCGAAATACTACTAGCAAATTCTGAAATTGTGCTAAATTTTTGGCTGACAGAAACTGGATTCAGGTCTCCCTTCCATCTTTTCAAATGTCAGCACCATAAAGTCCCCTATTTACTAACTGCATTGATATCTACAAGAAAAAGACCATCTCAATAATTTCCCAAACACCTGGATTGGCTGGAATTGCTTCTTTCTTTCTAAAGAACAATGGGGTCCTGGGGCTGCCTTTGCCCCACCAGGGCTGTGCCCAGGACATAAGCAAGAGGAGGTTGGCAGGTTGTTTTATTTTTCAGCAAGTGCTGGTGGTAATTAGAGCATCCAAATGATTTCTATTGATACTGTGGGGATCAGCTTCTAAGCTTCAGGTTTGCAAAAACAGAGGATACACATTTCGTGTCAGGAAAATTGATTGCACATTTGAAGAAGGCAATAAAAAAATCACTAGAAGTATTGTAATAACCTGAATGGTCTTTGTTCTGTTTAGAGAAGGAAGGGCCTGGGAGCCCTGATGAAGGCAGAGCTTCTTCCTTCCCAAGGGCATCTGCTTCAATGCCACAAAGAAAAGAACAAGGTGGAGTCCATGGGCCGAGGGGCAGAGCACTGCTCAGGCACATATGATAACACTAGGCCGTCCTGTGGGTGAGCATGTTTCCCTCCTCTGACCCCAAGAGTTGGAGAGGCAACACTGATTTACAGCTGCATTTCTTTTCCGTCTGTCTTTCCTTTCCCTCCGTCTGCGGTCTGTTCAAAGCACACTCAAAGGAAAGAGAGGCCATTGAATCTGCCCAACTGGGAAGTGGTTTTGAGCAAGCACTGATGTTATGACACACACTCTTGTCTTCATATTGGTCTCTCGTGCTTCAGTGGAGCGGCGCTGTGGTCTGTACAGGTGTTGGCCGGGGGCTCCCAGAACATGGAGCCTTCTCTCTCAGCATGGGTGACCCTGCATAGGGACATCTTGAACTTTTGGCATTAGATGAGGATCGACAGTGGTGAATGCTCAACAGGCAGCCTTCCTTCAATCCTTCCTTGGAACAGTGAGGAAGGATGGGAATGTCTCCTGGACTAGAGATGGAAAGACAAAAAGGAAGGTTGTTTAATGGAAAACTATTGTGTGTTTTTTTAATTCTACTTATAATTTATGGGATTGTAGACTAGGGAAAATGCTCTTTATCTGATCAATTCAACACCCTTATGTTAGGACTGAGGCTTTGTTCCTATAACATTATTATGGTGGAATCTATTTTCATGATGGAGCATCATGTAATTCTTTCATATGTCTATCTTAATTTTTTTTTAACTTTATTTTATTTTTAAAGAAAGGGTCTCACTCTATTTACCAGGCTGGAGTGCAAGAGTGGCATGATCATAGCTCACAGTAACCTCAAACCTCTGGGCTCAAGTGATCCTCCCGCCTCAGCCTCCTGAGTAGCTGGGACTATAGGCATGTGCCACTGCATCTGGCTAATTTTTCTTTCTTTTTTTTTTTTTTTAGAGGTAGTGTCTTGCTATGTTTCCCAGGCTGGTCTTGAACTCCTGGCCTCAAATGATTCTCCTGCCTCAGCCTCCTGAGTTGCTAGGATTATAGGCATGAGCCACCAGGTCTGGCTAATATATTTTTTTTTAAAGAAAAAAGTATAAATTACCTTTCTATAATCAATTCACAAAATGAATGAACTTGTTCAATGTTATGTTTTCTTTGCTTTTCTGCAAAGTTGTTCTGGGGAATATTCTTATCTTTAGATTCTTTTCTACTAGAGAAAAATTTTAGGCTGTTTTGACCAAATCCATGAAGGAATGAAATAAGAGTCCAAGTGTCCCAGTATTTGTAAAACAGTATAAACCCATTCCTGCTGGGCTAGGGGGTGGGAAGGTGGGAAACAAGAAAGGCTGACCACAAGGTGGGCTCCTTCTCTGGACCTGTGCCCCTTGTTTCTGTCTTCACGCCTGCTGGAGGGACCAGTCCTCGCAAGCAGGGCAAGCATCGCCGCGCTGTGCCTGGCACAGCGGGAGCTGGAGAGACTTTCTCCTACTGGGCTAATCTGAGAACTTGGCGAGCCCGCTGAGCTCCGCCTGCAGGACAAACACGTCTCCAGCATTTATCAAACTGAGAATCTCAGCACTCCTCCCTCGGGATGGCTGTTACAGCTGAGAATTCTCAGTCCTTCCACAAGCCATGTGCAGCACCCCTCCCCCCCATAGGCCCATTCAGACCCCGTGGGCCATGCCTGCCTTCTGCTTTCCAGCTCTGTGCTAGCTGCTCCCCTCGCCCCACTTCTCCCCTTCTGTTCTCGAACTTTCTATTTTCCACGAAAGTGATGGTTCCATTCCTTGTACTCTGAACACATGTTTTTCATGGTTTGGTTTCTCAGGCTTTCTGAACACTGTGTCTCCGAGAGCCTCCTTGGCTGCCTCCAGCTCTCTTCCCTTGAAAGTGTCACTCTTCCCAGCTGCCCTGTGGCATCTGGCCTCTTTCCTCCTCCATCCGTGTCTCTCCCTCACTTCCTCTGACACTGCTCTGCTCTCCCCTCTGCCAGGTTCCCTTCTCCTTCCTGCCACTCACTGCCCCAGCCCTGTCCTCAGCCCTTTTCTCTCGTTTCCTCACGCTTTTTACTCTCATTCTTCTGCCACCCACCCATCACTCCCACCACGTCACTGCCCCCAGGGAACCTGGGTGGGTGGCCCAGGGAGATGAGGGGCAGTCCCTGTGAGAACAGCCCAGTTGGCTTCTATCGGGTTTTCCCAAGCTCTGTTACAATTCATCACCAAGGTCAAGAAGGACAGCGTGGCTCAGAACTGGGTTGCTGCCCTCTTCTTCTCATCAGTCTAAGAATCTGGGCTTCCTTGGAGCCCATGACTGGTCCTATAATGATCTGGTTTCTGTTGCTCCTAAAGGCAAACTTCTTAGGCCACACCTGACACGTCTGGAGCCTGCCGACCTTTCAGCCTTATGTGGTCCCATGTGTGCACTCTGAATTCCTGCTGCACGGGCCTTCTTTCAGTTTCTCGAATGTGCTGCGTTCCCTCCTACCTGATGACCTTTGATCACACCATTCCCTCTGTCGGGAATACTCTGCCTCCCCCCTCCCCACTCCTGCTTTATCTAGTTAACTCCTTTTGTTAGTTATCTGCTCCTGTGTAACAAATTACCCCAACACTTAGCAGCTTAAAACAAAAATTTGTTAGCGCACGTTTTCTTTGGGTCAGGAATCTGGGAGCAGCTTAGCTGGATGGTTCTCGTTCAGGATCTCTCCAGAGCTGCAGGGGCCCCTTCCACGCTGCTGGAGGAGAGCTAGGTTCCTCACCACGTGGCCTCTTTGTGGGCTGCCTGAGTCTCCTCAGGACGTGGAAGCTGACTTCTCCCAAAAAGGATGATCAGAAAGAGAGAGGGAGAAGGAGCCCCAAACAGAAGTTGCAGCCTTTCATAAACTAATCCCAGAAAAACTAATCCCAGAAGCGACACATCATTCCTTCTGCCATGTGCTGTCTTGGTACAGGGTGGGAGGAGACTACACATAGTGTGAATAACAGGGTGGGGGGTCACAGGGCCATCATGGAGGCTGGCCTAATTATCACTTCCTTTCCCTTAATATATATTTGTGGGATTCTGTGATTAAAGTTTGTCTCCTCCATTAAACTGTAAGATTCTTGAGAATTGATGTCTGCCCCTGTGAGAACAGCCCAGTTGGCTTCTATAGGGTTTTCCCGGGCTCTGTTACAATTCATGACCAAGGTCAAGAACGACAGCGTGGCTCAGAACTGGGTTGTTCTCATGTTCTCAACTGGGTTGTCTGCTCATGTATCAGTTAGCTTTTGCTATGAAACAAACCAACTGAAAACCCCTTGAAAGGGAAGCACCCATTTGTTATTTCTCACGGATCTGCGGGTCAGCTGGAGTTCTCCCGACCTGGACCAGGCCCCGCTGATTTGGCAGGGCTCACTCATGCACGAGGCATCAGCTACTGGGTTAGCTGGGGCTGGCAGGTCTCAAGCGGCCTCACTCCTCTGGCTGGCAGGTGCTTGGCCATCAGCTGGGATGATGAAAGTGAAAGAGTCATGTGTCTCTCACCATCCAGCTAGCTAGCCTGGGTGAGGTCACAAGGCAGCTAGAGAGTTTCTAGAGTAAGAATAGAAAGGTACAAGGCCTCTTGAGGCCAATTCTTGGAAGAGGTACAATGTCACTTCTGCCACCTTCTATTGGGCAAGACAAGTCACAGGCTAGCCCAGATTCAAATGGTGGGGAAATAGACTCAACTTTGTAATGGGAGGAAAGTTACACTGCAAAGGGGTATGGATATAATGAAAGGGGGAAATACAGCCATCTTTGTAAACACAGCACACCATAGTATCCCCAGAGCCTAGCACAGTACCTGGCACATGGCAGGGACTCAATAAATAGAGCATTCATTGCATGGATGAGTTGGAATATTTTACCTTTAGTAATCTTTATTTTGTTCTTAGCTTGTCTCCCTCACTGCTAAGCAAGCACCCATTCACGTTGGTGACCCCACAACACAGACATTGCATAGGACTCCACTAGGTGATAAATAAATATAACAATGACTCTTTTCACGCCCTCTTTCACATGTCTATTGCTATTGTTAGAGCCAGTTTCCCTCAGCCCCAGGAACAGAGAGGCAGAGTCACCGAGGCTGCAAATAACAAAGGAGTTAATTGGCTAGCTTGAGCTAGGGTCCAAGTCCCAGAGCACCAATGCTGTGGCCTCCCTCTGGACCAGGACCCCCCCTGGGGTAAAGGCTGAGCTTTTATACTTTTTTGTGGGTTACATACGCAGGACACACCATTCCTCCTCCCCCCCGCCCCTTAGTTCATTCGCTCCTTTAAAAGTGGCTGATCGCATTGGCTCCTAATTGGTTGGCTCCGAGGTCATGTTGGCTCCTGATTGGTCGGTTCCGAGCCCCGGGACTCTCCAGTTGTAATCAGTGTCATTTTGGGGAAGGGGGTGGACCCTCGTCGGGGAAACCGAAACTTAGGTCTACTCCAGGAGGTTCAGCCTGTCATGGAGTCACTCCTACTCCCATTCTTGTTCTACATTATGCCTGCCTTCACAAAGCTTAAAGGCTTCCACAGCCAATTTGCATAGGTTTTGCAATCCGGTGGACCAGGGCTTAGATCCTGACTCTCATTTACCAGCTGTGGGATCTTGAGCAAGTTCCTTCACCCTGTTGAGCCCAGTTTCTTGTTCCACAAACTATGGGTGGCTACTCATAAGGTAGGGTTGAAGTGCGATTAGATATGTGAAGTGCTAAACACAGTGGCAGGCAATGAATAAACGTCATCCCCTTTCCTTTACCCTAATGCCCTGTGTCACCTTGACCTTGATTCGGCCCCTCTAGCCCCAGCCCTGGCTTATCCAGCCTATCTCAGGTAAGCTACCTCTGCTCCACACGTCCCTTGGTCTCTTAAATGCAATCATTGCCATAAGTGTGAGTACAGCTGAACTCCCATCAGTGGTGTAATTCCTGTTGTCATAGATAGGCAGGAAGACTGTGGATCCCATGGGATTTTTGCCCCGCCTGGCACAGCTTCCCTAATCCTGAAACCAGAGGAGCTTCTCCTTCAGGTCTCTGGAGGTCCAGCTGCTGATAAGGAAAACCCCCATCTATTACTTGGCATATCAGCTACTTGAGACCCCCACCCCTCACAAAGACCCACATCAGCATAATACTAACCTATTACCTGGCCCATCAACTAATCCATTACCTGGTGCATTAGCATAACACTAAACCTATTACCTGGTGCAGCAACATAATACTAACCTATTACCTGACACATCAACTAACCTATTACCTGGCTGGCATTAGCCACCTGAGACCCCACCCCTCGGACCACCCCAACTTAATAAAAGTGGGAAAAATCGGGTAGACAGGGCTCAGAATTTGGTGGAGAGACCCCTCTGAGCCCACTGGCGAATAAACTTTGAATCTCCCTGTGCTACTGGGTTTGTCCTCGGGACCACCCGCTGTAACACTTGCTGTAACACTGCCACTGTTGCTCCTCCTGACCCTTGGTCTTCCACTCTTATGTCTTCTATCATAAAAGTGCTCACTGCTTAGGTCCATTTTTAAATCCTCTGGACATTTCTTCTTTCTAGGTCAGCTGTCTTCTATCTAGGTTTTCCCTTTCCTTTTTGTACCCCTCCTTGCCTTACTATTTTTGACCTCCCATATGTCGGGCATTGGCTAAGCGCTTCATGCTAATTGTCTCGTTAATTCCTATATCAAGCCTGTGGCATAGGAACTATTATTGCTGCCATTTCCCTGGTGAAAAGTGTGAGGCTCAGAAAGTTTGTGTAAACTGCTCAAGGCTGTACATGATAGACGGTAGAACCAGCATTAACCTCAGGTTCTGGTCCCAAAGCTGTACCCTTTCCTCCCCCTGAACCACCCCCACCCCCATTTGTTGCTTAGTTGTGCGTCCTGTGGCAACTTCCTGTTAGAATGTTCCTTCTCTATATATGGCTTATCTAGATGTTATTGGCATTTTCTTCAAAATTACCACCTTCCTCCCCAACTCTCATTTTCCTTTTTCTCTAGGGCAATGCAGTTCAGCAGAACTTTCCGTAATGATGGAAATGTTCTCTGCACCGTCTACCGTGGTTGCCACTAGATATATGTGGCTTTTGTGCATTTGATGTGTGGCTAGTATGACTGAGAAATTCCTTTTTAAATTTTTATTTCACTTTAATTAATTTAAATAACGAGACATGGCTAGTGGCTACTGTATTGGACAGCACAACTCTAGGGTCTCATCTTAGTGCAGTTTGCTGTTGGAGGGAGAGTAAGAGACTGCACGTGGGGAAAGGTAGATGGGGACAGAGGCAACTTGAGGAAGCCACAGAACTATTTGCTCATGAATATTGACCTAAGACCAAGACAAAGCATTTAATGAAGTCCAGATTCCTGGTCCCAGATTCTTTCCTGGACCTGTTGGTTCTAATCACCAGGTTCCTGTTGAGGTCATTAAGAGTGCCAGGCTCCAGGAGTTAAATTGAGGCTCTTCAGAAAAATTACCATCCTAAGCAACATGCAAATTAAAATGTGCTCATTTTAGTGTAGGGCAAGAGTGAAAAATCACTGAAGTAAGATTTCCTTCTTCAGTGTTACTGCCAAAACCAACAGTTAGTCAATATAAACTTTGGCCTGCAGTTTGCAATTCTATAGAGATTCCCACTCAAGTTTTTGGAAATGCAAATTATAAAGCCCTCAGCAATGGTTTTAGACACCGAAATGCCATTTTCTTTTTACTATTGAAGCCAGATAGCCTCAAGGACTTTCACACAAAGCGATCTCCGAAATGGTCACTTGATGAATTAGATTCTAGTGAGCCTTCAAATATTAACAAATTTCTATCACAAAAATCTGCCCAGTTCTGGAAGCAAAAAATTCACTATTTTACTTATTCATCCAACTACCCATCCATCCATCCATTTATCTATCCATGAACATTTTCTGAGTACATATGAAGTGCTAAAATGCAGGTGGAGAAGAGGGCATAAAAAACTAGAAAGATGGAAAGACAATTTCTATAGATTCAACTTCTTTTTAATTTTAAAAACAAATGGGTAGGTTTCAGGCTGGTAACCAAAAGGACATAGAGCATTGAGCCTCTGTTCTTAGTACCTGCTACCAGGTATCTTTCATTCCTTTATTTATTTATCAAATATTGTCAAGTATCTTTCATCCACAGACATTTAGTTATTGTCATTAGAACTTGGAGGTCATAAAGTGCTTCAATAATGCTTTTATTATGGAACTAAGCTCAATAAGGGGCAATTTATTTCTTCACATAACTGCTTCTATCTCTAGATTGGGGGTCCTTGAGGGCTAGGACACTTAGTGACTGCTATTTTCTTGGTCCCTGGAGCACTGCCTGGCACATAGTGGGAGCTTATTAAACATTCTGTGAAGGAACACAGAACCACAAAACTGAATAGAGGCTAGATCTGTGATCCCCACAGCTCAGCAGCTGGTCTCCCACACAGGAGTCCTTCAGGACATAAGCTTCAAAATCCCTAAGGAATCTGAAGCAACTTACTCTGAGATTAGCCTTCATGAATGAATCAAATCCTCCCTGTTTTAGTTATGTTTTCAGCCTCCAGTAACTGAAGGGGGAAAAATTTTCCACGTGTACTAATCACAAATAGGACTTACTTTCCTTTTCTTTCAGATGTACTAAAATTTCAAGTTCAGAGATTGTCCTCTATCTACTTCTAATAATAACAATATGATATTTGATGAGGCTTATAAATTAATTGAAAATTGAAAAAAAATACAATAGTCTTATCCAGGACTTTCAGTTTTATAAGCTTCTGTCATATCCATTTTTGACTCATGCCTTTACAGAGCAGAGTGTTCTTGAGAAAAGTCTTTCTTAAATACGAAAGCCTCCCATTCCACCTGTTTGTCATCTCTACATACTCTTTTCTGGGTGTCTTTCATAAGGTTCAGTGACAAAACCAGTTCAGAATATTCATTCATTTATCAGTTTACTTAGACATTCATTCAACAAATATTTACTGTATGCCTACCATGTGCCAGGCACAGCAATTTTGCACTGGGCTAAGACTGATTGAAATCACAGGCCAGTAATTCCTTTCTTCCTTTCCTCCCTGCTATTCCCCCTGCTCAACTTGTAGAGCAAACATTGATGTTTGGCAGTTCATCACCCCTGTGTTTACCTCCTTTCTTTTCTTGTTTCTTTTTTGTTTAGAACTGTTGATTTTCTCTTTGAGATGTTTACTTTTCACAAAAAAATAAAAGTGTCTTTCTTCTCTGAGTAGGTTGTAAGTTCCTAGAAAAGATGAGGGAAGCGAAACCCTGGGGTTTTCACTAACATAGCCAGGACCATGTTAAAGGTGAGAAAACAGAGGTTCTGGAGAGATTAACTAAATTGCCCAAGATCTCTCAGCCTGGCCATGGTGGGACTGGGGTTCTCCATAGACATGCTTGGTTCTAAAGCCACCAGAACTGCCACCTCACCAGCCTGCCTCCTTGAAGGCCAGAGCCGCGTGGCTCACGCTTATTCAAATACCCCCAAGAGAGCTGAGCTCAGAGCTGGCCCACAGCAGAAACTCAAAACTATTTATGGACTTAACTTGATTTAAATAACTACAGATGGTTTAGGTGATCCCGGGCAATTAACCTGACAGCACTTCTTTCCTCTCGTCATGGACAGATGGTGGCTCTTCAGGAGAACTGTGAAGACCTGCAGTGTATGAATCATGATCTCTTCCCTTTCCCAGCTAGCTGAGATAAAAGCTGCAGGCTTGGCCTTGACTTTGCACTTTTTAGATTTCTGTCAGAACAAGCCACAAATCTTAATGCATTTGGGTGATGCTCGACCAACTTGCAGTTATTTGTGGTAACAGGGAGCAAGGATGGCATCCGCCAACCCCGCCAAGTTTCCCTTGGACCAAGAATGTCAGTGTCTTTCTCCTGCCCCTCTAACAGAGAGGCGTGCAGGCTGCGGGTGCTGGGAGGGCCCAGGACAGGCTTGCAGGAGTGAGGGGACAGGAAGCAAAGCAAGAGCGGCAGGCCCCACGGGGAGCCAAGAGCTAGCTCCCCTGTGTTTAAATGCATTCTAAACAGCTCAGCTACATAAATGCTCCTTCCATGGTGGCAAAATATAGTTCTAAAAATAGACTTTTGCACTTTTCTAATTTTGCACCATATGTGTTTGTTATCTATTCAAAAATAAATGTATTTTTAAAAAAGATCTGCAGAGTCTCACATCCAAAGCCTGGAGTAGCATAGAGTTAATGTAACAGCACTGGCCTGAAGTATCCAGTTCTAGTCAGCGGAACTGGGTATTAGTTTCTGTGTTGCTAATTTTATTTCTAAAACACCAATTTCTCCTGCTTAAAATCCTCAAAAGTTCAATCACCTAAAATAAATTCAAACTCATTTTCTTGTTCTGAGAGATCAAGGTGATCTAACTCTTGCCTAGCTGTCTTACGATAGGTTTTCCCCAAAACAGACCCTAAGACAGGCGTCCTCAAAGTACGCCCGCGGGCCACATGCTGCCCGCCTAGGACATTTATCGGCCCGCCGGCTGTTTTTGCCTCCTCTGCCTGTCATGCTTAGCAGCTGACTCATCCCAGGCCCACAATGTGCACTCTCCAACAGTCTGAGGGACAGTGAACTGGCCCCTTGTTTAAAAATTTTGAGGACCCCTGCCCTAAGAGAAGGACTTGGTTGCAAGTAGTGCAAGATCACTTGAGGGAGTTGATCCCCATTGTAAGGTAGTGGGGATGTGAGACAGGGAAGAGAGGAATGCCAAGAAAGGGTGCCATGTGAGCTGGTGACCGCCATGGGAAACTTGGGTTTAATCTTCCACAGGCCCTCGGAGAGATTGTGTAGAACACGCTTGAAATTATCTGACTATAAGCAAGGAATCTGGGGGACTTGTCTATCAGCTCCCCTCCCCATTGGTTGAGGGTTGACCTGAGCGCATCAACTCCTCTACTCTTCTAGTCTGCAGAAACCAAACATGCTCTCCTGAACAAAGCACACTCAGGCAGGGAGATGTAGTGCTTGAGCTGAGAAGCTGTAGATGAGCTGGTAGATTGCAGAAAACAGCCATAATACTTGGACACTTTTTCTGTCAAGAGGTAGAGTCTATTTCTCTGCTCCTTGGATTTTGGCTGGTCTTTTGATGAACAGAATGTAGAAGTCACAAGTTGTAGAAGTTCTTGGCTAGAATTCAAGAAACCTTACAGTATCTTCTCTTGTACTCTTGGAACTGTGCTGCCACCATGCGAATAAGCCCAGGCTGGGCTGCTGAAGGATGAGAGACCCGTGGAGCAGGGATGGGTCATCCCAGCTGAGCATCCCTAGGTCAACCAGCCCCTAACCAACCTGCCAGCTGATCATGGATGCATGAGTGAGCCCAGACCAGCCCAGAAGAACAACCCAGCCGAGCCCAGGCAAAACTGCTGAGCCTATAGTCATAAACCAAATAAATTGTTATTGCCTTGAACCTCTAAATTTTGGGGTAGTTTGTTATGCCCCAAAAGTTAATTGATTTAGCATTCAGACAAAGGCTATAGGAGGTAAGAAATGGAAATAAACAGAACTGTATACAACCAGTTTCCTATCTTTGGGTGATGGACTGATTACCTTTGCAGTGTTGTTATCAGAACTGCTCACGTGGCAAAGATAGGTAAGAGTTAGAGCATGGCCAGTGGTTTTGGAGGGGTCCAAGCTTAAAATTAAAAACAAAATCAAAGCACTTTGCGAATCTCCTTTATTCATGGTGGCAGTGTCTTAAACGTTTTGTCTGTTTGTAGACCACTTAAAAAAAGACAAAGAAAGCTGAAGTCCACTTTACTTGCTTCTCACTCAGCTGTTTATTATGTTCCTCCACTAGCATTCACCAAGGAATCTCACCAGAATCACCAGAAAGAGTGGCATTACTTTTAAGACACATCAGACACATGTTGATGCCGTAGAGTGACCATCTCATCCTGGTTTGCCTGGGACTTGGATGGTTTTGGCACTGGAAGTTCCATGTCTCAGAAAATCCCTCCACCCCAGGCAAACCAGGTATGATTAGTCACCCTACTATGTGAGGTGATATCTGGTTTTGTTTAATATTGTAGGGTTTAACTCACACCAGAAACAAAATTATAAAAGGTGTCCATGGCTAGGCATGGTGGCTTACACCTGTAACCCCAGGACTTTGGGAGCTTGAGGCAGGAGGAATACTTGAGGCCAGGAGTTGGAGACAAGCCTGGACAACATAGTGAGACCCCATCTCTACCAAAAAAATAAAAAATTATCTGGGTGTGGTGGCCCAGACCTGTAGTCCTAACTACTTGGGAGGCTAAGGGAGGAGGATCGCTTGAGTCCAGGAATTTGAGGCTGTAGTGAAATACGACTGTACTATTGCACTCAAGCCTGAGTTACAGCAAGAACCTGTTTCAAAAAAAAAAAAATGTATATTTAAAAAGAGGGTATCCTTGTTTTGAGGAGATCCTTCATATAAAATTTGGGCTTATAAAAAAGTTGTAAGTTTACATTTCAAAATAAGTTTATGTACAGACTTATATGTACACCTAGCTAGGTACATTTACTTACTTTCCAAAACAAAAATTCATAATGTTTCATCTTCTCTTTTAAATAACATCTTTCTTAGTTTGCTTTGAATATGAAACACATACAGTAGTCTCCCTTATCCACAATTTCCTCTGTTTCAGTTACCTGAAGTACAGTAAAATATGGTATTTTGAGAGAGAGAGAGAGAGAGAGACAATATCCACATAACTTCTATTACAGTATGTTGGTATAATTGTCCTGTTTTTATTATTAGTTATTGTTGTTAATCTCTTACTGTACCTAATATATAAAGTAAACTTTATCATAGGTATGTATGTATAGGAAAAAATATAGTATACATAGGGTTCAGTACTATACGTGGTTTTAGGCATCCACTAGGGGTCTTGAAACATATTTCCTGCAGATAAGGGGGGACTACTGCACTTGTAAGAGTTTTGTTAATATTCATACTCAGCCTTTCAGGAGCATGCACTCTCCTCATGCCAAAACCCTGGGTAGAAACATGGTCATGTCATAAGAGCTTCACTCCAAAATTTCTAGGTAAGTTTTGAAAATATGAGTGCATTTTCCAATGAAAACAATGTTATAAAGTCCTTTAGACCTTGTCACCCTCTCTAACTTTTTTTTCTGAATGGGAAATGTCTTCCAAATGCCAACTTTAATACATGTAGGCCCCAACAGAATGCCAGGGACCAATGGAACTTCCACTGTCCTTGCAGAAGGGACTTTTTCCTCTCTCATTTCTCGAAAAGACCTCCTGAGGGGAGGGGAGCTGAGTTGGGAGGGGAGCTCCATTTGGGAGAACTTTTAGGGCAGGTATGGGGAAGATGGACATGAAGCTCCAACCAAAACTACATTGGCTTAGACCATCTATTTTAGTGTGTGGTCTTACTTGCTGTTAATTGGTAACTTGCTTTCTTTATTATCTTTAATAGTTCCAAATATTTAAAGACTTTAACTGAATACTACCCACCTTCACAGCTCTTAAAATAAAATAATAAATTTAAACATATTTCTATATAGTCATAGCAGATGCTGAATTTCAACTGGAAGATAATGAGAAGTTTCATGTCAAAGGACATGTCATTTGCTCTGAGCCTGGTAAAATAAATTGGATTTGGGCAGGTAGAAAAGGGAGGAAGATAGAAACAATTTTCTAGCCTCTGTTACCTATGACCAGACACTCCCTAGAAAGACTGAAGCCGCTAGGTACCAAAGAAGAAGGTAGAGCTTGTGCAGATGCACCAGGCTGAGAGAGGGCGGGCATGCAGTGTGGAGGGAAGACAAGGTGTGAGGGTGATGCTAGGCGGGGACCCCACAGTACACTGGAGAAAGGACATGGACTCTGGGCTAAGGCTTGAGTCCCAGCCCTCCCCTTGCTGTGGCCTTAGTCAAGCTACAACTCTGAGCCTCAGTTTCCTCAACTATAAAACGGAGATGATGGGAGCTACATCAAAGGGTTGTCATGAAGATTAAGTGAAATGATATATGTGAAGTCCCTATGCTTGACCATAAAGTAAATGCTCAAAAGTTGGTACTTCTGATTTTTATATTAAAATGCCCTCTTATTTGGATAGTGATCTGAAGTACATTCATAGAGATGCCAATAGTTATGGGTTTGTTGGTTGTTCTTTCTCTGTTTTCCTCTTGTAGAATCATTTAAGAGCAAAAGGAGAAGCCTCCAAACAAACCCCAGTCTCCTTGGCTCCTGGTTCCTCCAGTGCCCAGGGTTTTCTCTACTCTGGAAAGCCCAGCTGGGATCCCCCAATTAGCAAGTGGCCGATGTCGTATGAAGATCCTCCATTCTATCAATATTCACTTTGCCAAAGAAATTAAAAAATAGTAAGTCAGTCTATATTTAAACTTTCAATTTGGAAACGTAGGTGTAGAACTAGCTGAATGAGCTAAGCCCTGGTGACAGACACTGAGTTGCGGTGGGAAAGCTCTTTGGACCTTTATAGGGACAGCCAGCAAGTGTCTCACGGTGTGCACGTTATGGTTAATTCTGACAGAGAGAGGCTGTCTGATCCATCTGGGAGGAGGAATTGGGTCCCTTAATACATAAAGATTGGAAATGCTCACTGATGATTTGCTCAAAACTGAATTTTATAATTTTTTTTTTTTTTTTGAGATGGGGTCTCACTATGTCGCCCAAGCTGGCATGCAGTGGCTTTCACAGGTGCAATCACAGCACCCTACAGCCTCAAACTCCTGGGCTCAGATAATTTTCCTGGGCTACTCTTTATGTTGTGGCGTAAGCTCTTGGGTCTGTCTTATAAAAATCCCCAGTCAAGAAAGGGACTGTGATTTGTGAAGCTCTCAAACAAGTGAGATGGTGGCTGCGCAGCTGCCCAAGCCTCAATTCCTTGGGAAGGCCTCTCCTCTCACCTGGCTCTCCCCTGAACTTCACAGGCTTCTAGGGTGCCCGGGGCCGCCTGGGGCCACAGCTCTGTGGATGTGCGGCTTCCTTTCCACGTCGTGTCTCAGAATAAAGGCTTCTTTCAGAGACTTTAGGAAAAAAGTGTCAGATGTAATGAAGGTGAGTTGAACTTATGAGATATGGTAGAAAGATTCTGGACTCTGGAGAGAGTCCAATGTCACCTTTCTCTAGCTATGTGCCCTGGGGCACAAGTCCTAACTTTGGAGTGTGCATTTCCATTGGTGCAGGAAGATTTGTGCTCCTTTTACAGGGCTGTTGAAGCAGCAGCCCGTACTGGTACTCAGCAGAGGCGGCCTCTGCCTTCCCTGCATGGCCGAGCCTGGCACAGCCAGGCACCTCCCTGGACCACAGCACCTGGTGCAGAACCAAAGTCCAGCACACACGGAGGGAGCTGCTCCTGCCACCTCCATAGGCCAAGACCGTAAAACTTCTACCCGCCTTTGTTTGTTGTTTTTTTCGTATTAAAAGAACTCACAATCATTTCTTTTTTTCTTTTTTTTTTTGAGACAGAGTCTCACTTTATTGCCCAGGCTAGAGTGAGTGCCGTGGCGTCAGCCTAGCTCACAGCAACCTCAAACTCCTGGGCTCAAGCAATCCTGCTGCCTCAGCCTCCCAAGTAGCTGGGACTACAGGCATGTGCCACCATGCCCGGCTAATTTTTTTTTTCTATATATATTAGTTGGCCAATTAATTTCTTTGTATTTATAGTAGAGATGGGGTCTCGCTCTTGCTCAGGCTGGTCTCGAACTCCTGAGCTCAAA